>SNQJ01S0021231.1:11135-79772 GCA_010110895.2 Picea sitchensis | reverse complement strand
CCGATCCTTGATTGGATATAATCCTCTTCAACACGCCATGCAGCCTCACAATCTCACTGATGAAAACTCTAGCTATGTAATACCAACCCATACAAAATCTAATCATCATACATAAAGATGTAATTCCAACCCATACAAAAGCTAATCCACATTTGGTATTGAGAAGGAAGAGGGTCGGATAGGAGGGCTAACCATCATTCGGGTCAAAACATCATACATGAATATGGAAGACCAACCAATAGTTATATATAAGAGGGATGGTCTCTACCTCCATGATATTGTTGTTGGGGAGCTTAGATAATTCTTTGACTCATTCCTTATGTTTAATGTGATACAACAATGAACTACTATTCCTTTATCTAATCTGCATTCATAAACGATCACTGATTCATGAAAACAACAACTAAATTATACTATTGGATGTTGTACCTAATTAAGTTAACGGCTGACATGATCGTGCATGAAGTTACAACTCACTATTTTTAAACTGGCTCGAAACAGTTCTTTGGAAACTCACTATTTTTAACAGTTTTTCGGTTTCTGAACTTCCGGGGCCATTTTGAGGGCCTAAATGATGCTTTTTTGTGATCCATAACCTCAATAACAACCAAAGGCTTTGATTGATCTCCCTAAATGAATATCCTCATCAATACCTTTCCAACGAGCTATCGTGTGCCCTAAACGAAGATCGTATGCAAAAGTTACGACCACAGGATGTTCATGTACTAACTTACTCGAACGAGGCCCACATGACATTTGGCGCTTCATCTCCTAAGGTTAGGTTTTTGGATGTCTAGGGTTTAGGATTTCCTTTTTATTGTAAAAAGGCCTCCATAGCCTCATTGTACATATATTCTTGCGAATGATCATAGTCGTCACATCTCTTCTCAGAGATAAGCTGCCACTATTCTAGCAAGCTTCTTTCAGTCTACATTTTACAGTTTCAACATATTTCTTATTTAATAGAAATCCAATTTTACTGTATCTCTATTTTTATTCACTGTGTCTTTGTGCTAATATTACAAATATTTGTTTTCATTTCATTCTTCTCATAGATCTGGATCAATCGTATCATAGAAAACTTCTCCTGGTTGTTTTTTAGTGCATGTCCCCAACAAGATCAAGTTATAGAGAGTTGGGTCTCAAGCTTGTTTATCTTGAGGAAAAATTCTCTCGCACGTCCAAGAATCTTTCCATGGCGAGAAGAAAGAAAGATGATGGGATAGGATATCCTTTCAAAATGTTTCTCGAGGAATCCCTCGAGCGACAAAGGTAAGAGATGATGGACAACTTTGCAAAAATCCTTCAATGATTTCCGACAAAAGACGCATCTACCTTGAGCAGAGGCACCGCCCCCTTCAAGGTACAAATCAAATTTGATATTCCTATATTTGAAGGTCATATAGACGTAGATACTATAGACAAATGGTTGAATCTTCTAGAAAGGTATTTTTTTGTCCATAACTTTTTGAATAGAGAAAACATTACTTTTGTGCTCCTCAAAGCCATGCTCCATGTTAAAGATTGGTGGGAGACTTTCTATTAGAAAAAGATAACGGAGGAACCATCATTATTTATAGTCACACTTACCGGGGAATCCTTCAGGGATGATAGTAAGAAGAAATAATACCATGTTGGAAGTTATGATGACCTGTATACAAAATGGACCACATTGTGGTAGGAAAGGGACCAAGCAGTGCCAAAGTTCACAAATATTTTCCATACCTTGCGCACCAAGCTGGGTATCAAACATTTTGAGAGACATATGGTGCTCAAGTATCGTAGCTGCATAGATACATTTAGGAAGAAATGGATCTTTTGGACATATCATCCTTAGGCATAGCCTATTGATATGCCATCAAAATTGAGCAGAAGCTTAAACAAAAGACGTGACAGTTTGGTTCTGGGAATATCTCACAACAGATGCAGTGAAAGGGTGGCTCCAACCCACAAAAAAAAGGAAATAACAAAGATGGACATCCTCAGGCCAACATGTCAAAGCCAAAAGAAAAGAAGGACAACGAAAATCTGAAGAAAGATGTCAGGAAGTGGTGTGACTTCGATAAGATCCACTGCCATAACATTGTTGATTTCCGCTCAAAGAAGTCATTATTAGTAGAGGTGAAATACTCTGAATCAGATGTAGGTTACGACTCTGAGTCATAACCAAAAAACGAGCGAGAGATCATTTACGTGGAACCCAGTGACAACGTTGCTACCACCAAGATCCATCCCGGTGAACTTGATGAGCTAGATGAAGGCGAGCGCCTCTTTCATTCATATATGTGGGTGAAAGGCACTCAACTGCACTTCATTGTTTATAGAGGTAGCCAGAAGAACCTCGTATCAGTGAAAGTCATCAAGCATCTATCCCTGTCGAAAAAGCTGCAACCACAAGCTTACACCATCAGATGGCTTCACCAAGGGAGCAATCTTCGTGTTAACCAACAGTGCCTCCTATCATACAACATCAAACCATTCAAAGATGAGTTATTGTGTGATGTTTCTCCCCTTGGATTTTGTGATGTTATTTTGTGCTAATTTTATTTATGGAAACATCATGTTGTATATGAGTATAGGCCTCACAGTGTTATTATTACTTTGAACAAGAAATTGTATAGGAGACCCGAGGTAGTCCCACCTAGTGCCATTTCTGTGATCTCTGCCAACAAATGCAGGAAGGTCATCTCTCAGACCGGGAAGCTTGTCTTCTTCGTGATTCACTCTTGGAGTGAGTGAAAGAATGAAACCACATTCATGGCCTCCATGACCGACCTCTCCACGAAGCAGAATCAAGTGGACAAGGTCATGAGAGAATACAACGACATGTTTTCCTCAGCTATTGGGGTAGCTATGGACTGTCAGGTCAAGCATTCCATCGATTTGACCCCTGGTGTACCACTACCCAATTGACTAGTATACCATCGCTCTTTGTTAGAAAATGAGGTGATCCATCGTCAGATACAATAACTACTCCACAAGGGGTACATCTGACCCATACCATCGCCTTGTGGAAACCTGATCGTGCTTGTGCAGAAAAAAGATGGGACTTGGTGACTTTGCATTGATTATTGGGCCCTAAATAAAATCACAGTCAGGAACTGGTACTCGATTCCCCAAATCGAGGATTTCCTTGATTAGATCAAGAGAGTCAAATACTTTAGTAAGATTGATTTGAATTCTGGCTACCATCAGGTCCCAATAGAGGAGACAGATGTATGGAAGACTGCCTTCAAGTAAAAAGAATGTATTTTTGAATGGTTGGTCATGCCCTTTGGTTTGACAAATTCCCCAGCAACTTTCATGAGGCTGATGAACGATATCTTGCGGCCTTTCACCAATTCTTGTAGTGGTGTACATGGATTCCATCCTCATCTACAACAAGACTTGGGCGGAACACTTGCAACACATTTAGTAGGTTCTTCACACTCTGTGAAAGCACAAGCTATATTCCAACATGGAAAATTACTCCTTCGGCATGGACAGAGTCCACTACCTAGGCTACATTGTTGATGCATATGGTGTGCATGTGGATCCATCCAAGATCCAAGTCATCCGTGATTGGCCAGCCCCAACCACGTTCACTAAGATTTAGAGATTCTTAGGCCTTTCCAATTTCTATCACTGCTTTGTTTTAGAATTCTCTCATATTTCATGGGCCCTCAGCCAAATAACCATAGGTGGTAGTAAGGAAAAATTTGGAGACCCAGATCTAGCAAGTTCCATCCATGTAAATTTGGAATATTCTTGCTCCATCCTTGAGTAGGGAGATTTTTTTAATATCCTGGAATTCCTGAGAAGTGATAAGGATCCACAGTTTGGTGGGTGTCTTCATCATCATTGAACAAAAACAGTAATTGTGAGGACTTCCCTACAAGGTCACATATGTTGGCAACAACAAATCCATCTTTAAGTATGGAAAATTGACTGCAGATTATAATTGAATCATAATAACCTATTTTATTGCAGCTACATCGATCCAGATATCAACATGCTAACCAATATCTGGTTCGGTAGGCTAGCCAAGCAGGAAAAATCCTTGATATCTAGGGCACTTTTAGGTAGATTCTTTTATCAAGCAACGGGTAGTAGGGACATACATTATTGGTATCTCGAAAGGAATATCTATGGTGGTGCTGTGAAGAGCCATTACCTTAATAGCTATGGTGGTGGTGTGAAGAGCCAAGCGGTGAAAGGAGATGACTTGTATGAATGGCGCATGCATTTTTTGATAGGGAAACATGTAGTGAGCTGATATGGGTCAAAAGAGCTTCGATATAAAGCCAAATAAGACCTCGACATTGAAAGTTAGGATAAAAACTAAAAGATGTTGACGCTTTCTAAAACTTTGGTTTAAAATGTTGGGCAAAGTTTTAAAATCTTTGGATGCTTACGAGATCAATTCGTATACTTAATAATATCTCTCTTCTTAAAAGATAGGTTAAAGCATCCACTGAATCTTCTTAAAAATCAGGTTTAAACATTGGTTCAAAATGAAATGTTTTTTTAAATTTGGTTAAGACTTTGCTTTGATTTGCATGCAGAAAGAAACTACTGGGAAAAGAAAAACCAATATATATGGTCCCTGCAACCCTTTATGGTAGGGACTGATAAAATACGAACCCTCAGTAGGAACTTCTTAATTAGGCGACATCAAAAATATATATCCCACGTGACATAACAAAAGTTTATAAATAATCACTAATAATAACCTATGACAATGTTGGTTACTTTCCTCTATAGATTGCATGTAGCTTTTTATGATGACCCTTACTAATAAAAATGAAAATCGCTTTCATTATTCTAATCCCATATCCATGAAATTTCAAGTCTGTACCATAAGTGTGCACTACCTTATAGTATTTTGATGTAAGCTCCACATGGACTGGAATTTCAAGTTCGTGCCGTAACAATTCACTACGTTACCATATTTGATGCATATTCCAAATGCAATTATTTCATATGAAAATATGACGTAACAATAGAACTTGACACTTTATTTATTTACTCTTAATTTTCATAAAATTGATAGTAAGGGCTTTGTATCAATGGTTGGATTGGAGAGACTATGCTCTATCATATTTTCATATTTTTAGATGTGTTTTATAAATTTTCTTAAATTTTACTCTTAAGAATTTTGGTATGTATATTTCTGTAGATTTTCGTAGTTAAATAATTGTGTGGAGGGTATCCTTTGTCCCACAAAGAAGGTAGTTTCATACACTAATTTGGTGTCTGGTTTGACCGTGACCTTAAAATTAGATTATTGTTGTAATTAAAATATAAGTATGGGTTGGTCTTCCATCTTTATGTATAATGTTGTGAATCAAATGATGGTTATCCCACTTATCCAACCCTCTTCCTTCTTAGTACCAAATCCAATTAAAATTTTGGTAGCTATCATGAATTCTGAGTGATAAGCTCACTAATAATTCAAATCTGGACCACAATAAGAGTGAATAGAAGGTAGATTTAGTAGATCTGAACACATAATACAAATCATTACAAAGAACACAATGTCTCTTGGTTCAATGGTTTCCATTGTTTGGAAATATTTATCAAACAAGACATTGGTGGTTTATCAAAGGGGTTTATAAAATCAAATTTCATAGTCCCAACCAAATATCTTTGTATTCCATAAACTGGGTTTGTCAATTTCTACCACAATAAGGTAGATAAAGTAGGTTTGAACACAATGGTAACAAGTTAGTTTATCAAAATACACCATACAAATCATTACATAGAAAAGAAAGTCTCTTAGTCCGTTGACTTCTATTGGAAATATTTATCAAATAAGACACTAGTGGTTTATCAAAGGGGCTTTTGAACTCGAATTTGTAGTCTCAACCAAAGATTTAGATTCTCGTATTCCATAACCTAGGTTTTTAATTTTCAACCAAATAAGAGTAAATAGAAACTAGATATACTATATTTGAAAATGGTGGTAGCAAGTTAGTTTATCATAACATAGTATACCGATCATTACATAGAAAACAAAGTATCTTGTTCCATTGGCTTTTATTTTTTGGAAAGATTTATCCAATACGACACTAGTGGTTGATCAAAGTCATTTCTAAACTCAAATTTTCATACTCTCAACCATGTTGGAACATGTCTTACAAAACTCAATGTTAATGAATAGAGAAATAGATAAGTGAATATAGAAAACACAAGTAGATAGCACACGTAGACAAAGGGGAAAATATGGAGGGAATGGTAGTATTTATTTCTCTTTGGAGAAATGAATACAAGTCTCAAGAATGTCTCCACAAGATTCTACATTTAAACATGAGAGATCTCAAGCGTTTCTAGGCATACGAAAAACCAAACACTTGAGAAACCTCTGAATTGTAACTACAAGGATATGTGTTGTCACAACCCAAAAACATCCACCTTGAAAACAATTTCCTTATACCTTTCCCAACAAATCAATGATCACCTTTCCTACAAGCCAAGAGAAGCCAAACACCCCCATAGCTTCTCTAACAATAGTGGTTGTGTGAACATGTCTGCAGAGTTTGCTCCAATATGGACCACTCCACCTCCACTGAATCAACATAACCACAAACTAGATCATTGCAACCATCGTAGGTGATACTCATGCCTCTGAGATATTGAAGAACCCATTTCCATGATATTTACCTGATTTTGGCATGTGTCCAATGACAATATCAACTGCATGTGAAATACTTTAAAATTCCATCGCAGACATCAATTTTCCTATTCTTCTTTCTTACTACTAGAATATAAAATTGAAGAAACCTTACAATGGAAAGCTAAAGGGATATTTATTGGCTTCACAAAGTTCATATTGAACCTCATTGCTGACAATCACAACTTACCATTTTTCCTATCTTTTTGTACTTCTATGCTCAAGATTTGTTTTTTTACTCCTAGATCCTTCATCTGAAACACCCTAGTGAACTATATCAGCTATTAGTACTAACATTTACTCCATTTAAAGGTTTTTGATGCTTTCGCCAAAATTTCCTCAACTTAACCCTTAACCAAAGCCATTTTGAGTGAGAATTTGTTGAAATCTTCTAGTAAAATCTCGTAATTTGTTTCAATTGAAATCCCTTGGCCTCTTCAATTCAATTAGAAAGTGCCCTTTCCCTTATCAGTGTAAACAAACAAGCTGCAAAAATACTATCTTCTTGTAGTGTGAATCAAAACTAGCCAAACATTTAAAATTACATACAATAATAAAAAATAAACATAAAATTTAATTATTTTAAAACTTTTATAACATTTTAAAATAAAATAAACATAAAATTTAATTATTTTAAAACTTTTATAAGATTTTAATTTTTTTTTTTTATGTTTATTTAAAAGGATTTACCCACCCACAAGTTTTATGTTACGTGGCCTTCAGAAAGGAGATAAAATATGCTTTGATAAATATGAGTCTTCCGCCCATTTCCAAGCCAAGCTGCCAAGTGAACCAACAAGTGCCAATGCTCACCAACAAAGAACCCACAAGTCAAGTCTTTTGCCCACGACCTAGTTCTTGTCCTGTAAATATAAAATCATTAAAATGTATTTACTTGTAACATGCGGGATATATCCCACGGAGAGACATGAAACGCCCTACATCCATGCCCAGGAATAAAAGAGAAAGGATATTGCCACAAATAGAATTTACGCTTTTAATCCTTGCTAGAGTTTCCAATTGTCTTTTTGATGATCGTGGCTTTGATGATCGTGGCTTTGATGGTTGGATTATGCTTAACCAGATCGATTTTATTGAAAAATAAATCCAGCTACATATCGAATTGGGAATTAGCATTCATGGAATTGATCCATTAATAGGTAGTAGATTAACATTAAAAATTTGAGGAATTGATCCATTAATAGGTAGCTATCAATCCTAGATTCAAATTTATTTTTGATTATCGTGGCTTCAATCCTAGATTCAATTGTCTTTTTTATTATCGTGGCTTTGATGGTTGTATTATGATTAACCAGATCAATTTTGTTGAAAAATGTTGTGATCAATTCCAGTTACTTTGGCATCTCAATACTTACAAAGAAGATCTTATTTGTTGGCCTGCACAGAGGTAGAAATAATATATTGTTTCAAATTCATGAATGACACATTTCTTCATTGTTTTAATGTTGTCCATCCTTACCTTGAGGAAATATTATTTGATGTATAAATGGTTGAGCTACAGTTAACATTAAAAATTTGAGAAGTTTGTTAAAATGGGAGTAGAGTGATATAAACAAATATTCTATAACTTACAAAATCAATACGATGGACTCTATTATGTAGAGTGTATAGGTTGTTATCAGATCTAACTTATTCTAAATATAACTGGGGAGGTTGAGAGAATATCTCAACCACACACCAAACAAGGATCTCACAAATCCAACTCTCTAACAACCTCTTAATAATAGGATCACACAACTCACGTAGAGATTAACTCTACCTCTCAATACATTATCAAGTATATTAGATAAGTAGGAATTATATATTCCAACACTCTCCCTTAATGACTACTTATCTAAATATCTATGTGGTCATATCTTTGTATGCTTCCTCTTGTACCTGCATCTGATTATAGACGTCCATATAAAGAGAAATCCATCTACCGGAATACATGGGTCATCAGCCATTGTAACCGCCAGTTCTACAAGAATCCTTTTCAGCTACATGGTTCATTAAACCATTCTTCCTCATAGCTCCCCCTTCATCACATCATCATCAACCTGGGTTTTATTTCGGCTTACCCATAACTGTGCTATGGGTTTTCTCGGATTACCGTCAACCATGCACCAAGTTTTCTCGGATTACCTATAACCATGCTTTACATAATGGTTTCTAGATTACCACAAAGTTTTCACATTGGGGGTATACAATGGCTCAGGTACATAGAATTTTCTAGGACCACTACATCAAAATATCCTAGTCTTGCTTTCAATTACATGTCTCACAAATAGCATATCTATGCACACCTTCAAACCAAAAAATATTAGTAACAATACTTGTAAAATCATAACTCAATCACACTTCTCACAATCAACCCTCTGTGAGTCCGACGGAATGGGCACGTACACCTCACTTCATTTTGCTATAACACCTTCATGTAATGGCGCGAACAACAACAAACTCCAACAATAGCAACCACTCGCTTTACGACACCTTTACTCAACAATTGCAGTTTGACTGGATCAACTTCACCATGCATAGTCTAGCAGGTTGTTTTCTATTTGGGCACCAATTGGTGTCGAAGCACCAACAATCCTCACTTTCCTAGCTTGAATTTCCAGCAGTGGTGCTTCCACCCTTCTTAAATGCAAGTTTCAGTTTCGCTAAATTAGAAAGAGAAGCAGTAGGACGAATGGCATCATCAATAGAAATCCTCACGCCTATTGAGTGCCCAAGAGAAATCCCAGGTTGTGCGTCCCATTACTACAAAATGATTTTCCCCACCGTTTCGTGCCCATGGTTCGCTCGCATTCGCCTGGAGCCACTCAGCCAATTGCATGCCATGATCGTGGCTCTGATTCACGTCATTCCCAAATATAAATCTCAGTGAATCCAGACCGCTATAATAGAGAATATAAAATGCATCGGCACCGTCTGCAAAAACAGTCAGGCACAGGTACCGTTTCAATCTTTCATGGAAAATAATCTCCACCATGTAGGCTTCGGTCCGATACCAACGCTTGAATCATCGATGCGTTTTCAGGATGAATCCCCAGTTCTTTGCAAAGTCACATAAATTAAGCCAGTAGGCCTCGTATGCATCGCATTAGGATAAAATACGGCTATTGAATTTCGGCGGCAGCTCATGCATATAAACTCTTCTCCCCTTGCATTCGATCACCAGATCCGAGGACACACTGAATCTGAATTTGGTAGAATCTGATTCTAGTAGCTTCTCTCGGATCCCCAGTTTATCAGATTGGGTAATTCCCCAGACATCCCTCGTATGATTGTAAATCTCGTCGTTGATGTTTTTCTTCTGATCTGGAAATGCAGAGGGTAAAACGACATGAACGCTTAGTAGGGCGAGATCCAAGAGAAATAGCAGGGACAACACGATGCACCTGCAACTTCTCTCCTGCGATTTTTTCATTGTGATCCCAATTCCTATTCTTGAAGCTCCAGCTACAGATTCTCTTCTAGGACCACTACATCAAAATATCCTAGTCTTGTTTTCAATTACATGTCTCACAAATAGCATATCTATGCACACCTTCAAACCCAAAAATATTAGTAACAATACTTGTAAAATCATAACTCAATCTCACTTCTCACAATCAACCCTCTGTGAGTCCGACGGAATGGGCACGTACACCTCACTTCATTTTTCTATAACACCTTCATGTAATGGCGTGAACAACAACAAACTCCAACAATAACAACCTCTCGCTTTACAACACCTTTACTCAACAATTGCAGTTTGACTGGATCAACATCACCATGCATAGTCTAGCAAGTTGTTTTATGTTTGGGCGCCAATTGGTGTCAAAGCACCAACAATCATCACTTCCCTGGCTTGAATTTCCAGCAGTGGCGCTTCCACCCTTCTTAAATGCAAGTTTCAGTTTCGCTAAATCAGAAAGAGAAGAAGTAGGACGAATGTCATCATCAACAAAAATGCTCATGCCTATTGAGTGCCCGAGAGAAATCCCAGGCTGTGCATCCCATTACTACAAAATTATTTGCCCCGTTGTTTCGTGCCCACGGTTCGCTCACATTCGCCTGGAGCCACTCAACCAATTGCGCGCCATGCTCGTGGCTCCAGTTCATGTCATTCCTGAATAGAAATCTCAACGAATCCAGACTACTATAATAGAGAATATAAAATGCATCAGCATCATCTACAAAAACCGCCAGGCATGGGTACCATTTCATTCTTTCATGGAAAATAATCTCCACCATGTAGGCTTCGGTCCGATACCAGCGCTTGAATCATCGGTGTGTTTTCAGGACGAATCCCCAGTTCTTTGCAAACTCACAGAAATTAAGCCAGTAGGCCTCGTATGCATCGCATTGGGATAAAATACGGCTATTGAATTTCGGCGGAAGCTCGTGCATATACACTCTTCTCCCCTCGCATTCGATCACCAAATCCGAGGACACATTGAATCTGAATTTGGTAGAATCTGATTCTAGTATCTTCTCTCGGATCCCCAGTTTATTAGATCAGGTAATTCCCCAGACATCCCCCGTATGATTGTAAATCTCATCGTGGGTGTTTTTCTTCTGATCCAGAAATGCAGAGGTAAAACGACATGAATGCTCAGTAGGGCGAGAGCCAAGAGCAATAGCAGGGACAACACGATGAACCTGCAAATTCTCTCCTATGATTTTTTCATTGTGATCCCAATTCCTATTCTTGAAGCTCCAGCTACGGATTCTCTTCTACGACTCTTCCATGCGCAAGATCCGACGACAATAATCACTTCTCATCACATGACAAAACTGCTCATCAAGAGATCTCTAGAAAAACAAATATACTACTGCAATTCACTAAACAACCAATATACTCTGATCGATCCTTGCAGTGATCGATGCTTGAACGAATTCTCCTTACTTCAGCTAGAAGATTTAATAGGTCAAACACATTCCTCTACTCTTTGCATGTGCTTGGGCACTCCCGTGAGGGCGTCACGCCCAACCCTGAAACTCTGATACCATGTTAAAATGGGAGAGTAGAGTGATATAAACAAATATTCTTTTACTTACAAAATCAATCCAGTGGACTCTATTATATAGAGTGTACAGGTTGTTATCAGATTTAACTTATTCTAAAGATAACTAGGGAGGTTGAGAGAATATCTCAACCACACACCAAACAAGGATCTCACAAATCCAACTCTCTAACAACCTCTCAATAATAGGATCACAGAACTCACGTAGAGATTAACTCTACCTCTCAATACATTAGCAAGTATATTAGATAAGTAGGAATTATATATTGTTGTGATCAATTCCAGTTACTTTGGCATCTCAACACTTACAAAGAATGTGTTATTTGTTGGCCTGCATAGAGGTAGAAATAATATATTGTTTCGAATTCATGAATGACACATTTTTTCATTGTTTTCATGTTGTCCATCCTTACCTTGAGGAAATATTATCTGATGTATAAATGGTCGAGCTACAGTTAACATTAAAAATTTAAGGAGTTAAACCACTTATCAATCCTACTTTCAAAGGCTAAAAATCAGCAGTCAATCATGCAAATCCATCTTTTCAGAGTATGAAGACAACTAATGGAAAAGCGGCAGAGTATCCAACATTTTAATTCAAATTCTATTTTTGGAAAGTAGTTCATCATTTCGAGGGAAGCATTCGATTCCACAGTTCCTTATTTTGCGTATTGGGTTTATTATTAGATTTTGTTCCAAAAGATTAGCAACAGTTAGTTGATGTATGTTTTTATAAATTTTACAAATTTGAATTTAAAGGGGATCGCTAGATGAAAGAAGGGAGGTCAGAGTCTAGGCCAAACATGTAAATATGTACTCTGTAAATTCTGCATTTTCATGCTTAGAGAATCAAGATGAATAGATTGATAGTCTATGTGTTTCTTTTGCATCTCAAATTTCCTCTATCTTGTTTATTCTTATCTAATGACAAAGATGGTTTTTACAATGCATTAGTCATTACATAGTTTCAGATCTAATGACAATAAATATTCTATTGTTCATTTCCTGCAAATTGTAATTTGCTTTCAGATATTATGATTCAGATAAAAATGACATTTTTATCTGAACATCTTCAATTTATAAGGATGAGAAAATTGTAGGGCCTATATATTCATTTAAGTGTTACCTTCTCCATTTCATGTTATCTTTTCAATTGTCTCATGTCCATCAACTTGCCTTTGATCTAAGATATGGAACCCTTCTAGCTGGATTTGAGCCTGATTTCCTTTTCCAGAAACTATGTCCTTCTCATCCCTCTTGATCAACCTGATCCATCCATTTTTCTCAACCATTGCAAAAATCAAGATGTTTTAGGCATGTTCCCTTGGAAGTCAAGGAGAATCTTCTAGCGCTAACATCAACCATGCTTGATTGCAATGAGCATATCATAAACATACCACCAAGATAATAAATATGCCATAAACACAACGATCATACTCAATTATTAAGAGACATTGACTCACCATGAAGGAATCACACATCTTATACTTTTCCGGATTACCTTAGGCTACATAATGATTCACTGAGTTTGCAAACAAATTTCCCTTTACATTTCTATTGTATTGGAATAATGTATGTTCATTAAAATGATTGGTTGTCTGTCAGTTTAATTCTATTGATATAATATGTTGGATTATTTGAAAACAAGCGGATATTATACCATTATGCCTTCTAGAAAAAAAATTTGGGTACGTCCAATAATACATTTTGTTTCTCTTGTGTGGATAAAACTTGTGAGTTGCTTCCTTAGAAGGGTTATGTATGAGATCTGCTAGAAAACCTTGTTTCCTGAGTGGATTCTCAGTGTTTAGTAGTGAAACTTCCTATTGCAGTCATAGCATTAGGATTTTTAATTGTTCTACGGAAAGCCATCTAATTTGATTTTTCTTGAAAAAATTGCACTAAATATAAAGTGGGAATTGTTTCTCAATTCAATGAAGGAAAGGAAATAAACATGAAACTAAACTTTTGGTTGAGACTCTGAAAAATTGTGTTTAGAAACCCCTTTGATCAACCACTTGTGTCATGCTGGATAAATATTTCCAAACAATACAAATAAATGGACCAAGAGACTCAATTTTTTACGTAATGCTCCGTATAATATGTTCTGATAAACTGAATTGTTACCACCGTGTTGAGATCTAGTAGATCTACCTTCTATTCACTCTTATTTTGGTCAAAACTGAAAAACCCAGTTTATGGAATATGGGAATCTAAATATTTTGTTGAGACTGAAATTTTGAGTTTAGAAACCCCTTGGATAAACCACCAATGTCTTGTTCAATAAATATTCCAAACAATAGAATTCAATGGACTAAGAGACTTTGTTTTCTGTGTAATGATCTGTATTATGTGTGGTGATAAACTAACTTGTTACCACAATGTTCAAATCTAGTAGATATACCTTCTATTCACTCTTATTGTCGTTGAAATTGAAAAACCTAGTTCATCAATTAGGGTTATGAAGACTGAATTATTAGTGATATTATCAGTCATAATATGTGATAGCTACCAAAAGCTAATCCAGATTTGGTCCTGAGAAGGAAGAGGTTTGTATCGGTGGGAGGAATATCATTTGGGTCACATCATCATACATAAAGATGTAATACCAACCCATACAAAATCTAATCATCATACATAAAGATGTAATACCAACCCATACAAAAGATAATCCACATTTGGTGTTGAGAAGGAAGAGGGTCGGATAGGAGGGCTAACCATCATTCGGGTCGAAACATCATACATGAATATGGAAGACCAACCAATATTTATACATAAGACGGATGGTCTCTACCTCCATGATATTGTTATTGGGGAGCTTAGATAATTCTTTGACTCATTCCTTATGTTTAATGTGATACAACAATGAACTACTATTCCTTTATCTAATCTGCATTCATAAATGATCACTGATTCATGAAAACAACAACTAACTTATACTATTGGATGTTGTACCTAATTACATTAATGGTTGGCATGATCGTGCATGAAGTTACAACTCTTCCCAAATGGGTAACTAGATTTATTGAAAAGTTTGCTATATGTCTTTGATTTGCTTCAAAAACATCTCTACATCATCTACGTGCAAAGTTGAGAGTTGAGGCATGACCATTCTTCCAACAATTTTAATATTTTGATTCAAAGGCTATTCCATTGCCAAAAGTTTCAAGCTTATTATTCCTTCAAGCTATTCCATTATTCCTTTGATTTTTTTTTTTTCATTTAGTGTAGGCAAGCCTCACAACCCCCTTGAGCTAACTCATGTGTATTCATGTGTCATTTTATTGGACAACTCATTCAAACCTTCAATTCTAGTAATTCATGAAATTGATCGTCAACCACAACATGGCACGTGTTGGTATTTAATAACCTGAATACAACGATAAAAGTAAGAAATATGACAATAAAGACAAATAAATAACTCAGATAACACATGAAATTTACATGGTAAAACCCTAACGGTGTGCCAATGAAACATCCATAGGGAAATATATCATTATATTTATGATCCAGGAGGATCTTGGTGGCCACCCACCTTATCCAACTGGCTCAAAACAGTTCTTTGGAAACTCACTATTTTTAGCAGTTTTTCGGTTTCTGAACTTCCGGGGCCATTTTGAGGGCCTAAATGATGTTTTTTTGTGATCCAGAACCTCAATAACAACCAAAGGCTTTGATTGATCTCCCTAAATAAATATCCTCATCAATACCTTTCCAACGAGCTATCGTGTGCCCTAAACGAAGATCGTATGCAAAAGTTACGACCACGGGATGTTGATGTACTAACTTACTCGAACGAGGCCCACATGACATTTGGCGCTTCATCTCCTAAGGTTAGGTTTTTGGATGTCTAGGGTTTAGGATTTCCTTTTTATTGTAAAAAGGCCTCCATAGCCTCATTGTACACATATTCTTGTGAATGAGCATAGTCATCACATATCTTCTCAAAGATAAGCTGCCACTATTCTAGCAAGCTTCTTTCAGTCTACATTTTACAGTTTCAACATATTTCTTATTTAATAGAAGTCCAATTTTACTGTATCTCTATTTTTATTCACTGTGTCTTTGTGCTAATATTACAAATATTTGTTTTCATTTCATTCCTGTCATAGATCTGGATCAATCGTATCAGAGAACACTTCTCCTTGTTGGTTTTTAGTGGATGTCCCCAACAAGATCAAGTTATAGAGAGTTGGGTCTCAAGCTTGTTTATCTTGAGGAAAAATTCTCTCGCACATCCAAGAATCTTTCCATGGTGAGAAGAAAGAAATATGATGGGATAGGATATCCTTTCAAAATGTTTCTCGAGGAATCCCTCGAGTGACAAAGGTAAGAGATGATGGACAACTTTGCACAAATCCTTCGATGCCTGCCGACAAAAGACGCATCTACCTTGAGCAGAGGCACCGCCCCCTTCAAGGTACAAATCAAATTTGATATTACTATATTTGAAGGTCATATAGATGTAGATACTATAGAAAAATGGTTGAATCTTCTAGAAAGGTATTTTTTTGTATATAACTTTTTGAATAGAGAAAACATTACTTTTGTGCTCCTCAAAGTCATGCTCCATGTTAAAGATTGGTGGGAGACTTTCTATTAGAAAAATATAATGGAGGAACCATCATTATTTATAGTCACACTTACCGGGGAATCCTTCAGGGATGATAGTAAGGAGAAATAATACCATGTTGGAAGTTATCATGACCTGTATACAAAATGGACCACACTGTGGCAAGAAAGGGACCAAGCAGTGCCAAAGTTCACAAATATTTTCCATACCTTGCGCACCAAGCTGGGTATCAAATATTTTGACAGACATATGGTGCTCAAGTATCGTGGCTGCATAGATACATTCAAGAAGAAATGGATCTTTTGGACATATCGTCTTTAGGCATAGCCTATCGATATGCCATCAAAATTGAACAGAAGCTTAAACAAAAGACGCGACAGTTTGGTTCTGGGAATATCTCACAACAAATGCAGTGAAAGGGCAGATCCAACCCACAAGAAAAAGGAAATAACAAAGATGGATAGCCTCAGGCCAACAGGTCAAATCCAAAAGAAAAGAAGGACAACGAAAATCTGAAGAGAGATGTCAGGAAGTGTTGTGACTTCCATAAGATCCACTGCCATAACATTGTTGATTTCCACTCAAAGAAGTCATTATTAGTAGAGGTGAAATACTCTGAATCGGATGTAGGTTACGACTTTGATTCATAACCAAAAAACGAGCAAGGGATCATTTACGTGGAACCCAGTGCCAACGTTTCTACCACCAAGATCCATCCCGGTGAACTTGATGAGCTAGATGAAGGCGAGTGCCTCTTTCATTCATATATGTGGGTGAAAGGCACTCAACTGCACTTCATTGTTTATAGTGGTAGCCAGAAGAACCTCGTATCAGTGAAGGTCATCAAGCATCTATCCCTGTCAAAAACGCTGCAACCATAAGCTTGCACCATCGGATGGCTTCGCCAAGGGAAAAATCTTCGTGTTAACCAACAGTGTCTCCTATCGTACAACATCAAACCATTCAAAGATGAGTTATTGTGTGATGTTTCTCCCCTTGGATTTTGTGATTTTATTTTGTCCCGATATTATTGATGGAAACATCATGTTGTATATGAGTATAGGCCTCACAGTGTTATTATTACTTTGAACAAGAAATTTTACAGGAGACCCGAGGTAGTCCCACCTAGTGCCATTTCTGTGATCTCTGCCAACAAATGCAGGAAGGTCATCTCTCAGACCGGGAAGCTTGTCTTCTTTGTGATTCACTCTTGGAGTGAGTGAAAGAATGAAACCACATTCATGGCCTCCACGACCGACCTCTCCACGAAGCAGAATCAAGTGGACAAGGTCGTGAGAGAATACAACGACATGTTTTCCTCACCTATTGGGGTAGCTATGGACTGTCGGGTCAAGCATTCCATCGATCTGACCCCTAGTGTACCACTACCCAACTGACTAGTATATCATCGCACTTTGTTAGAAAATGAGGTGATCCATTGTCAGATACAATAACTACTCCACAAGGGGTACATCTGACCCGTGCCATCGCCTTGTGGAAACCCGATCGTGCTTGTGAAGAAGAAAGATGGGACTTGGTGACTTTGCATTGATTATTGGGCCCTAAATAAAATCACAGTAAGGAACTGGTACTCGATTCCCCAAATCGAGGATCTCCTTGATTAGATCAAGCGAGTCAAATACTTTAGTAAGATTGATTTGAATTCTGGCTACCATCAGGTCCCAATAGAGAAGACAGATGTATGGAAGACTGCGTTCAAGTAAAAAGAAGGTATTTTTGTATGGTTGGTCATGCCCTTTGGTTTGACAAATTCCCCAACAACTTTCATGAGGCTGATGAACGATATCTTGCAGCCTTTCACCAATTCTTGTAGTGGTGTACATGGATTCCATCCTCATCTACAACAAGACTTGGGCGGAACACTTGCAACACATTTAGTAGGTTCTTCACACTCTGTGGAAGCACAAGCTATATGCCAACTTGGAAAATTACTCCTTCGGCATGGACAAAGTCCACTACCTAGGCTACATTGTTGATGCATATGGTGTGCATGTGGATCCATCCAATATCCAAGTGATCCGTGATTGGCCAACCCCAACCACGTTCACTAAGATTTAGAGATTCTTAGGCCTTTCCAATTTCTATCACTGGTTTGTTTTAGAATTCTCCCATATTTCATGGGCCCTCAGCCAAATAACCATAGGTGGTGGTAAGGAAAAATTTGGAGACTCAGATCTAGCAAGTTCCATCCATGTAAATTTGGAATATTCTTGCTCCATCCTTGAGTAGGGAGATTTTTTTAATATCCTGGAATTCCTGAGAAGTGATAAGGATCCACAGTTTGGTGGGCGTCTTCATCATCATTGAACAAAAACAGTAGTTGTGAGGACTTCCCTACAAGCTCACATAAGTTGGCAACAACAAATCCATCTTTAAGTATGGAAAATTGACTGCAGATTATAATTGAATCATAATAACCTATTTTATTGCAGCTACATCGATCAAGATATCAACATGCTAACCAATATCTGGTTTGGTAGGCTAGCCAAGCAGGAAAAATCCTTGAGATCTAGGCAACTTTTAGGTAGATTCTTTTATCAAGCAACGGGTAGTAGGGACATACATTATTGGTATCTCGAAAGGAATATCTATGGTGGTGGTGTGATGAGCCATTACCTTAATAGCTATGGTGGTGGTGTGATGAGCCATTACCTTAATAGCTATGGTGGTGGTGTGAAGAGCCAAGCGGTGAAAGAAGATGACCTCGACATGGCGCATGGCGCATGCATTTTTTGATAGGGAAACATGTAGTGAGCTGATATGGGTCAAAAGAGCTTCGATATAAAGCCAAATAAGACCTCGACATTGAAAGTTAGGATAAAAACTAAAAGATGTTGACGCTTTCTAAAACATTGGTTTAAAATGTTGGGCAAAGTTTTAAAATCTTTGGATGCTTGCGAGACCAATTCGTATACTTAATAATATCTCTCTTCTTAAAAGATAGGTTAAAACATCCACTGCATCTTCTTAAAAATCAGGTTAAAACATTGGTTCAAAATGAAATGTTTTTTAAATTTGGTTAAGACTTTGCTTTGATTTGCATGTAGGAATTAATGGGAAAAGCAAAACCAATATTTATGGTCCCTGCAACCCTTTATGGTAGGGACTGATAAAATACGAACCCTCAGTAGGAACTTCTTAATTAGGCGACATCAAAAATATATATCCCACGTGACATAACAAAAGTTTATAAAGAATCACTAATAATAACCTATGACAATGTTTGTTACTTTCCTTTATAGATTGCATGTACCTTTTTATGATGACCCTTACTAATAAAAATGAAAATCACTTTCATTATTCTAATCCCATATCCATGAAATTTCAAGTCTGTACCATAAGTGTGCACTACCTTATAGTATTTTTATGTAAGCTCCACATGCACTGGAATTTCAAGTTCGTGCCGTAACAATTCACTACGTTACCATATTTGATGCATATTCCAAATGCAATTATTTCATATGAAAATATGACGTAACAATAAAACTTGACACTTTATTTATTTATTCTTAATTTTCATAAAATTGATAGTAAGGGCTTTGTATCAATGGTTGGAGAGACTATGCTTTATCATATTTTTAGATATTTTTAGATGTGTTTTTTTGAATTTTTTTTAATTTTACTCTTAAGAATTTTGGTATGTATATTTCTGTAGATTTTTGTAGTCAAATAATTGTGTGCAGGGTATCTTTTGTTCCACAAAAAAGGTAGTCTCTTACACTAATTTGGTGTTTGCTTTGACCGTTACCTTAAAATTAGATTATTGTTGTTATTAAAATATAAGTATGGGTTGGTCTTCCATCTTTATGTATGATGTTGTGAATCAAATGATGGTTATCCCACCTATCCAACCCTCTTCGTTCTTAGTACCAAATCCAATTAAAATTTTGGTAGCTATCACAGATTCTGAGTGATAAGCTCACTAATAATTCAACTATGGACCACAATATGAGTGAATAAAAGGTAGATTTAGTAGATTTGAACACATAATACAAATCATTACAAAGAACACAGTGTCTCTTGGTCCAATGGTTTCTATTGTTTGGAAAGATTTATCAAGCAAGACATTGGTGGCTTATCAAAGGGGTTTATAAAATCAAATTTCATAGTCCCAACCAAATATTTTTGTATTCCATAAACTAGGTTTGTCAATTTCTACCACAATAAGGTAGATAAAGTAGATTTGAACACAATGGTAACAAGTTAGTTTATCAGAATACACAATACAAATCATTACATAGAAAATAAAGTCTATTAGTCCGTTGACTTCTATTGGAAATATTTATCAAATAAGACACTAGTGGTTTATCAAAGGGGCTTCTGAACTCGAATTTGTAGTCTCAACCAAATATTTAGATTTTCATATTCCATAAACTGGGTTTTTAATTTTCAACCATAAGAAGAGTGAATAGAAGCTAGATATACTATATCTGAACATGGTGGTAGCAAGTTAGTTTATCATAACATATTATATAGATCATTACATAGAAAACAAAGTATCTTGTTCCATTGGCTTTTATTTTTTGGAAAGATTTATCCAATACGACACTAGTGGTTGATCAAAGGCATTTCTAAACTCAAATTTTCATAGTCTCAACCATGTTGGAACATGGCCTACAAAACTCAATGTTAATGAATAGAGAAATAGACAAGTGAATATAGAAAACACAAGTAGATAGCACACGTAGACAAAGGGGAAAATATGGAGGGAACGGTAGTATTTATTTCTCTTTGGAGAAATGAATACAAGTCTCAAGAATCTCTCCACAAGATTCTTGAGACTCAATGGACTCTATTATATAGAGTGTACAGGTTGTTATCAAATTTAACTTATTCTAAAGATAATTGGGGAGGTTGAGAGAATATCTCAACCACACACCAAACAAGGATCTCACAAATCCAACTCTCTAACAACCTCTTAATAATAGGATCACACAACTCACTTAGAGATTAACTCTACTTCTCAATACATTAGCAAGTATATTAGATAAGTAGGAATTATATATTGTAGTGATCAATTCCAGTTACTTTGGCATCTCAACACTTACAAAGAAGATGTTATTTGTTGGACTGCACAGAGGTAAAAATAATATATTATTTCAAATTCATGAAAGACACATTTCTTCATTATTTTCATGTTGTCCATCCTTACCTTGAGGAAATATTATTTGATGTATAAATGGTCGAGCTAGAGTTAACATTAAAAATTAGAGGAGTTAAACCACTTATCAATCCTACTTTCAAAGGCAAAAAATCAGCAGTCAATCATGCAAATCCATCTTTTTAGAGTATGAAGACAACTATTGGAAAAGTGGCAGAGTGTCCAACATTTTAATTCAAATTCTATTTTTGGAAAGTAGTTCATCATTCTGAGGCAAGCATTCGATTCCATAGTTCCTGATTTTGTGTATTGGGTTTATTATTATATTTTGTTCCAAAAGATTAGCAACAGTTTGTTGATGTATGTTTTTATAAATTTTACAAATTTGAATTTAAAGGGGATCGCTAGAAGAAAGAAGGGAGGTCAGAGTCTTGGCCAAACGTGTAAATATGTACTCTGTAAATTCTGTATTTTCATGCTTAGAGCATCAAGACGAATAGATTGTTAGTCTATGTGTTCCTTTTGCATCTCAGATTTCCTCTATCTTGTTTATTCTTATCTAATGACAAAGATGGTTTTTGCAATGCATTAGTCATTACATAGTTTTAGATCTAATGACAATAGAGATTCTATTGTTCATTTCCTGCAAATTGTAATTTTCTTTCAGATATTATGATTCAGATAAAAATGACATTTTTATCTGAACATCTTCGATGTATAAGGATGAGAAAATTGTAGGGCCTATATATTCATTTAAGTGTCACTTTCTTCCATTTCATGTTATCTTTTCAGTTGTCTATTGTCCATCAACTTGCCTTTGACCTAAGAGATGGAACCCTTCTAGTTGGATTTGAGCCTAATTTCCTTTTCCAGAAACTATGTCCTTCTCATCCCTCTTGATCAACCTGATCCATCCATTTTTCTCAACCATTGCAAAAATCAAGATGTTCTAGGCATGTTCCCTTGGCAATCAAGGAGCATCTTCTAGCACTAACATTAACCATGCTTGATTGCAACATACCACCAAAATAATGAATATGCCATAAACACAATGATCATACTCAATTCTTAAGAGAGTTAGACTCACCATGAAGGAATCACACATCTTATACTTTTCCTGATTACCTTAGGCCACATAAGGATTCCCTGAGTTTGCAAACAAATTTCCCTTTACATTTACTTGTTTTTACTTGTTTCTATTGTATTGGAATAGTGTATGGTTGGTTGTCAGTTTGATTCTATTGATATATTATGTTGGCTTATTTGAAAACAAGCGGATATTATACCATTATGCCTTCTAGAAAAAATTTATGGGTACGTCCAATAATACATTTTGTTTCTCCTGTGTGGATAAAACTTGTGAGTTACTTCCTTAGAAGGGTTATGTATGAGATTTGCTAAAAAAACTTGTTTCCTAAGTGGATTCTCAGTGTTTAGTAGTGAAACTTCCTATTGCAGTCATAGCATTAGGCTTGTTTATTATTCTAGGGAAAGCCATCTAATTTGATTTTTCTTGAAAAAATTGCACTAAATATAAAGTGGTAATTGTTTCTCAATTCAATGAAGGAAAGGAGATAAACATGAAACTAAAATTTTGGTTGAGACTCTGAAAAATTGAGTTTAGAAACCCCTTTGATCAGCTACTTGTGTCATGTTGGATAAATATTTCCAAACAATACAAGTATATGGACCAAGAGACTCAGTTTTCTACGTAATGATCCATATAATATGTTCTGATAAACTGAATTGTTACCACCGTGTTGAGATCTAGTAGATCTACATTCTATTCACTCTTATTTTGGTCAAAACTGAAAAACCCAGTTTATGGAATATGGGAATCTAAATATTTGGTTGAGACTGAAATTTTGAGTTTAGAAACCCCTTGGATAAACCACCAATGTCTTGTTCAATAAATATTTCCAAACAATAGATTTCAATGGACTAAGAGACTTTGTTTTCTATGTAATGATCTGTATTATGTGTTGTGATAAACTAACTTGTTAGTACAATGTTCAGATCTAGTAGATATACCTTCTATTCACTCTTATTGTCGTTGAAATTGAAAAACCTAGTTCATCGATTACGGTTATGAAGACTGGATTATTAGTGGTATTTTCAATCATAATCCGTGATAGCTACCAAAAGCTAATCCAGATTTGGTACTGAGAAGGAAGAGGGTTGTATAGGTGGGAAGAATACCATTTGGGTTACATCATCATACATAAAGATGTAATACCAACCCATACAAAAGATAATCCACGTTTGGTATTGAGAAGGAAGAGGGTCGGATAGGAGGGCTAACCATCATTTGGGTCACAACATCATACATAAATATGGAAGACCAACCAATAGTTATATATAAGAGGGAGGGTCTCTACCTCCATGATATTGTGGTTGGGGAGCTTAGATAATTCTTTGACTCATTCCTTATGTTTAATGTGATACAACAATGAACTGCTATTCCTTTATCTAATCTGCATTCATAAATGATCACTGATTCATGAAAACAACAACTAACTTATACTATTGGATGTTGTACATAATTAAGTTAATGGCTGACATGATCGTGCATGAAGTTACAACTCTTCCCAAATGGGTAACTAGATTTATTGAAAAGTTTTCTATATGTCTTTGATTTGCTTCCAAAACATCTCTACGTCATCTACGTGCAAATTTGAGAGTTGAGGCATGACCATTCTTCCAACAATTCTAAGATTTTGATTCAAAGGCTATTCCATTGCCAAAAGTTAGAAGCTTATTATTCCTTCAGGCTATTCCAATATTCCCTTGATTTTATTTTTTCATTTAGTCTAGGCAAGCCTCACAACCCCCTTGAGCTAACTCATGTGTATTCATGTGTCATTTTATTGGACAACTCATTCAAACCTTCAATTCTAGTAATTCCTGAAATTGATCATCAGCCACAACGTGGCACATGTTGGTATTTAATAACTTGAATACAATGATAAATGCAAGAAATATGACAACAAAGACAAATAAATAACTCAGATAACACGTGAAATTTACATGGTAAAACCCTAACAGTGTGTCAAGGAAACATCCATAGGGAAAGATATCATTATATTTATGATCCAGGAGGATCTCGACGACCACGCACCTTGTCCAACTGGCTCAAAATAGTTCTTTGGAAACTCACTATTTTTAGCAGTTTTTCGGTTTCTGAACTTCTGAGTCCATTTTGAGGTCCTAAACAATGTTTTTTTGTGATCCAGAACCTCAATGACAGCTAAAGGCTTTGATTGATCTCCCTAAATGAATATCCTCATCAATACCTTTCCAACGAGCTATCGTGTTCCCTAAACGAAGATCGTATGCAAAAGTTACGACCCCAGGAAGTTGATGTACTAACTTACCCTAATGAGGCCCACATGACTTTTGGCACTTCATCTCCTAAGGTTAGGTTTTTGGAAGTCTAGGGTTTTGGATTTCATTTTTATTGTAAAAAGGCCTCCAGAGCCTCATTGTACTCATATTCTTGCAAATGAGCGTAGTTGTCACATCTCTTCTTAGAGATAAGCTGCCACTATTCTAGCAAGCTTCTTTCAGTCTACATTTTAAAGTTTCAACATATTTCTTATTTAATAGAAGTCCAATTTTACTGTATCTCTATTTTTATTCACTGTGTCTTTGTGCTAATATTACAAATATTTTTTTTCATTTCATTCTTCTCATAAATCCGAATCAATCGTATCAGAGTGAATTTCTCCTTATTGTTTTTTAGTGCATGTCCCCAACAAAGTCAAGGTATAGAGAGTTGGGTCTCGAGCTTGTTTATCTTGAGGAAAAATTCTCTTGCACGCCCAAGGATCCTTCCATGGCGAGCATAAAGAAAGATGGCGGTATAGGAGATCCTTTCAAAATGTTTCTAGAGGAATCCCTCGAGCGACAAAGGTAAGAGATGATAGACAACTTTGAAAAAATCCTTCGATGCCTGCCGACAAAAGACACATCTACCTTGAGCAGATGCACTGCCCCCTTTGTAAGTTTTAAACCTGCAAAGTAAAGAAATGCATATAGATTCTTAAGTAATACATAAATTAATCAATGGCTCATACACAAAATACACAGAGATTTTTACCGGAAACCCTCAACCAGGAAACCTTTCTTATTTTCATTATCTCGAATTTCACCATTCGCCATACAATATATACAATGTTTTTAGGTATTTCGTAGATACCAAAACCCTAATCCCTTAATCCGGGATTAATTTACAAATCAACTAAAAATAGCAAAATCAACTAAAAATAGCAAAAACCACCCAAAAGGGATTGTCAGATGCAGTTGTCGTATCGGACGCACCCATACACACACACATGCAAAGAATATAACACACACCCAACACCCTTCAAGGTACAAATCAAATTTTATATTCCTATATTTGAAGGTCATATAGACGTAGATACTATAGACAAATGGTTGAATCTTCTAGAAGGGTATTTTTTTGTCCATAACTTTTTGAATAGAGAAAATATTACTTTTGCGCTTCTCAAAGTCATGCCCCATGTTAAAGATTGGTGGGATACTTTCTATTAGAAAAATATAACGAAGGAACCATCATTATTTATAGTCGCACTTACCAGGGAATCCTTTAGGGATGCTAGTGAGGAGAAATAATACTATGTTGGAAGTTATGATGACCTGTATACAAAATGGACCACACTGTGGTAGGAAAGGGACAAATCATTGCCAAAGTTCACAAATATTTTCCATACCTTGCACACCAAGATGGGTATCAAATATTTTGAGAGACATATGGTGCTCAAGTATCGTGGTTACATAGATACATCCAGGAAAAAATGGCTCTTTTGGACATCTTGTCCTTAGGCATAACCTATCAATATGCCATCAAAATCGAGAAGAAGCTTAAACAAAAGATGAGACAGTTTGGTTCTGGGAATATCTCACAACAGAAGCAGGGAAAGGGAAACCCCAACCCACAGAAAAATGGAAATAACAAAGATGGACAGCCTCAAGCCAAGAAGTTGAAGCCAAAAGAAAAGAAGGACAACGAAAATATGAAGAAAGATTCCAGGAAGTGGTGCGACTTCCATAAGATCCCTTGGCATAAAATTGTTGATTTCCGCTCAAAGAAGTCATTATTAGTAGAGGTGAAATACTCTGAATCGGATGTAGGTTATGACTCATAGTTAGAACTAGAAAATGGGCGAGGGATTATTAATGCGGAACCCAGTGCCAACGTTGCTACCACCAAGATCCATCCCAGTGAATTTGATGAGCCACATGAAGGCGGGCGCCTCTTTCATTCATAGATGTGGGTGAAAGGCACTCAGTTGCACTTCATTGTTTATAGCGGTAGCCAGAAGAACTTCATATCAGTGAAGGTCATCAAGCATCTATCCCTGCCGACAACACTGCAACCAGAACCCTACACCATCGAATGGCTTCACCAAGGGAGAAATATTCATGTTAGCCAACAGTGCCTCCTATCGTACGACATCAAGCCATTCAAATATGAGGTATTGTGTGATGTTTCTCCCCTTGGATTTTGTGATGTTATTTTGGGCCAATCTTATTTATGGAAACATCATGTTGTATATGAGTATAGGCCTCACCGTGTTATTATTACTTTGAACAAGAAATTGTACAGGAGACCCAAGGTAGTCCCACCTAGTGCCATTTGTATGATCTCTACCAACAAATGCAGGATGGTCATCTCTCATACCGGGAAGCCTGTCTTCTTTGTGATTCACTCTTGGAGTGAGTGAAAGAATGAAACCACATCCATGGCCTCCACGACCGACCTCTCCAAGAAGAAGAAGCAAGTGGACAAGGTCATGGGAGAATACAATGACATGTTATCCTCACCTATTGGGGTACCTTTGGACTGTCAGGTCAAGAATTCCATCGATCTGACCCCTGTCGCACCACTACCCAATGGACTAGTCTATCATCTCTCTTTGTTAGAAAATGAGGTGATCCATCGTTAGATACAATAACTACTCCACAAGGGGCACATCTGACCCATACCATCACCTTGTGGAAACCCGATCGTGCTTTTGCAGAAGAAGTATGGGACTTGGTGACTCTACATTGATTATTGGGCCCTAAATAAAATCACAGTTAGGAACTAGTGCCCAATTCCCCGAATCAAGGATCTCCTTGATTAGTTCAAGGGAGCCAAATACTTTAGTAAGATTGATTTGAATTATGGCTACCGTCAGGTCCCAATAGAGAAGACAGATGTATGGAAGACTGCCTTCAAGTAAAAAGAAGGTATTTTTGAATGGTTGGTCATGCCCTTTGGTTTGAAAAATTCCCCAACAACTTTCATGAGGCTGATGAATGATATCTTGCGTCCTTTCACCAATTCTTGTAGTGGTGTACCAGGATTCCATCCTCATCTACAACAAAACTTGGGCGGAACACTTGTAACACATTCAATAGGTTCTTCACACTTTGTGGCAGCACAAGCTATATGCCAACTTGAAAAATTACTCCTTTGGCATGGACAGAGTCCACTACCTAGGCTACATTGTTGATGCATATGGTGTGCATGTGGATCCATCCAAGATCCAAGTCATCCGTGATTGGCCAGCCCTAACCATGTTCACTAAGATTTAGAGATTCTTAGGCCTTTCCAATTTCTATCACAGGTTTGTTTTAGGATTCTCCCATATTTCATGGGCCCTCATCCAAATAACCATAGGTGGTAGTAAGGAAAAATTTGTGTGGGGCCTGTCCCAACATAAAGGATTCGATGATCTAAAGTAGCACTTGTGCTCTTCCCCAGTGATTTCATCACCTGAACTGCAATATCCTTTCGATATCGAGACAGATACTTTAGACTATGATTTGGGCACAGTCATCCCTCAACACGACCACCCCATGGACTATCATAGTGAAACACTATTAGATGTCATTCGTAAGTACCCTACTTATGAAAAATAAATTTACTCCACTGAGAAATCCTACTGCCAGTGGAGGCATTACATTCTCAAGAACGAGACAGCCATCCACACTTATCATAATATGTTGTAGCTCATGCAAACATAAGAAAAATTTTAGAATGATCACCATCAGAAGTGGTCTATATATTTGTAGCAGTTCCACCTCAACCTCAAGTATTAAACAAGAAGTACCAACCGAGTGATCCAGATTATTTTTGGCATGAAATGAGAGCATAGATATAATAAATAAATGTACATAGATGTCTTGGATATCCAATAATATAACATAAATGTATCATAAATGCAACCATAAACACATAGATATCGTAATACACAATTTTCTATTAATGAGCGAAAATGTACAAAGACTGTAAAAATACAGAGTGAAACACTCACTAGAATCGTGGCAGCTTATCTTTGAGAATAGATGTGACAGATACTTGCATCCATGAGAAGATGATTTTACAATGAGGATCCAAAGGCCTTTTTATCATAAATAAAATCCAAAACCCTAACCCCGGAACATTAAAATCCAACAGTTTTGTGGATCTCGTTATGGGTAGTTTGGTGTATCAACTTCTTGGGAGCGTAACTTTGGCATACAATATTCATTTGGGGCGCAAGATAGTTTGTTGGAAAGGTATCGTTAAAGAGATTCAATTTTAAGGCTCAATTAGAGCCTTAGTATATCATTGAAATGATTTATCCCAATTAAACCTTCATTTAGGCCCTCAAAATGGCACCGGAAGTTAAAAATTGCTAAAAATTGTAAATTGTCAAAATTGTCAAAAAATTGTTTTGAGCAAGTTAGAAAAGGAGGGTGTCCACCGATATCCACCTAGATCAATACTCCCTCCTTAGGAAGAAATGGTCTCCATTGGGTTGAGTGCACGGGGGAGAGGGAAAAGAGTTTGTTGAATCTATATCTTGATGAACTGCTTTCCTTGTTGGAGAAGTTGCGTTGCTTAGCTTTTTGAAGGTTTCCACGAACTGGTGGCTTGAAGGGTTGGAAATTTTTAACCAGTTTGGATACATGAGATATATGTGTGCAGAAGGAATCTTCCGATTTGTTTCATTCTTTTCGACCATGTTTTGTTGGATAGAAGGTTCTTGGGTCGATGTTATAGTGGTTGCAGTATCCTTCTGTTCACCTTTTGAACAAATTGTGAAGAAGCTAAATTTTGTAGTATGAAATACTACCTTGAAAAACTATTTATGTGGAACAATAGTTGGAACTACCTCTGGTATTATGTAGAGATGAATCCCGAGAGAACCAATGATACTGTGGCGTCGAGACTCATAAACAACATGTCGTTTCACATATATAGCTGGCCGAAGAGATCATCACAAACATCCAGTGGGAAAACATCACATAATACCTCATCGTTGAAGGGTTGGATGTCGTATGAAAATCGACATTGATGGTCGATACAAAGATATCGTCCTTGGAAATGCCACCCGATGTTGTATGGTTTCGGGTGTGGTGTTTTCAACAATCCAAATTGTTTGACGAATTCTACTGAGAAGAAGTTCTTTTGGCTTCCTCTATCAACAATAAAATGCAGCGGGGTCCCCTTCACCCACATCTGTGAATGAAAAATGAGTTCCCCTCTTCAGGATCTTTTGGTTCTTCTAGTTGAATTGTTGTGGTTGAGAGAATAGGAGTGGGGTCTGCATCGATGATCTATCTATTACCAATATTTTCATAATCATTTTCTAAATCAGGTTTCGACTCCTTCTCTTTGATCTCAGAAACTAATGACTATTTTGAGTGACATTCATTGGTGTTGTTCCATGGTATTTTGTGGAAATTACACCATTTTATGTTGTCCTTCGTCTTTCCGTGACCCTTTTTTTCTTGTGGCTTAGACTGGTTTTCAGGAAGTTGTTTGTTAGGGTCATCTTTCTCATACTTTGGTTGTTGCATATTTTCAGATCTGAACTCCCATTTGTTTTGGTGCTTAAATTTATACTCGATTTTAACAACATATTGATAAGCAACATCGAGTGATGATATGTCCAAAAAATCCATTTCAATTTGTATGTATCTGTGTAGAGCCCCACGGTATTACAGAACCAAATGTTTCTCAGAGTATTTGATACCCATCTTGGTGTGCAAGGTATGGAAGGTATTGGTGAACTCCAAAACTTCTTTTCCCCTCTCTTTCTGCAGTGTGGTCCATCTCATATACTGGTCCTCATAGTTTCCAACAGGGTAATACTGTTCCTTTATCGCATCCAAAAAAAAATCGCAAGTGGGATCGACTCCATATATTCTGGACTCTTTTGTGGAACTTTTATCCCAGTAAGTTTCCCACCAATGGTTGACATGGGGGAGATATTTAATGAGTGAGAAGGTGATCTTTTCCCTATCGGAAAAATGTTGAACAACGAAATAACCTTCTAGTAGATTTAACCATTTTTCTAGAGAATCCTCATCTATCTGACCTTCAAATACGGGAATATCAAAATTAACCTGTACCTTGAAAGGAGAGGTTTTTCCAAAGTGGTTGTTTGATTAAGATACACCTGTTTCTATTGGTAGGCATTGAAGGATGTGGGAAAAATTCTCCATCATTTCATCCCTCTGTCACGTGAGAGCTTGCTCAAGAAACATATTGTGAGAATTGTTTGCTCCGTCATTTTTCTTTTCTTCCACCATGGAGGGTTTCTTGGGTGTGCAAGAGAAATCGTCTTCAAGAGAGACAATCTAGAGACCCAAACTTAGATACTCGGACCTTGTCAGGGACATGAAATAAAAAAATGATCAAGAACAACCTCCTTTGATGCCACTGATACAGATTATTTTCAGCACGAAATGAGAGTAGAGATATAATAAATCAATGTACAGAAATATCTTGGATATCCAATAATATAACAAAAATGTATCATATATGCAACAATAAACACATAGTTACAATAATACACAATTTTCTATTAATGACCGAAAATGTAAAAAGACTATAAAAACACAAAGGGAAAGACTCGCTAGAATTGTGGCATCTTATCTCTAAGAAGAGATGTGATAGATACTCGCATCCGTGAGAATATGATTTTAATATGAGGCTCCAAAGACATTTTTTTCATAAAGAAATTCCAAAACCCTAACCCCGAAAGATGAAAAGCCAACAATTTTGTGGACCCCCTTTTGGGTAGTTTGGTGTATCAACTCTCGTGGGTGTAACTTTGGAATACAATCTATTTTTGGGGCAAACGATAGATCGTTTGAAAGGTATCATCAATGAGATTCATTTTGGGGGCTCAATCTCTAGAAACCTTCATTTAGGCCCTCAAAATGGACCCGAAAGTTAAAAACTGCTAAAAATAGTAAATTGTCAAAATTGCCAGAAAATTGTTTTGAGCGAGTTGGAAAAGGTGGGTGGCCACCGATATCCACATGGATCACCGATTCGTTGATTTCCTCAACCGAACTCTAGTTGTGGAACTCACAACAGTGCTCAATTCTTGCCTCCATGAGACCTATGGATGGCCCCACCTCTTTGAGACAGATCCTGACTTCACCAACACTTACCAGATGTTGGGCACCAACACAACTATCACCAATTTCCATATTCAAGATGGGTTGTTGTGCCATATAGGAAATCTACATGTTCCATCAAGAGAGTGAGCAAATATTATTTGGGAATCCCACTACAGTTGGGTGGTAGGACACTTCGACATGGAAAAGATACTGGCAGTGTTGCAACGACATTTCTTCTGGTCGAAACTTCGATAGGATGTCAACAAGTATATATGTTCTTGCACTTCCTCCGCTATTTTCAATATCACCATTAAGAAACAAGGCCTTTACACTCCTTTGCCTACACCTGATAGGCCCTGGGAATCCATCTCATTGGATTATATGTCAGGCCTTTGGTCCACCAAGCAGGGAAATAATTGTGTTTTTGTGGTTGTTGATCGATTTTCCAAGATGGACATTATGGTCGCCTACAAGAAGAGAATCACAACAGAGGCTGCTACCAAGCTCTTCTTTGAACAAGTGTGGGTCCACTTTGGGATCCCAAAAACCATTATCTTAGATCGAGATAGTTGATTTCTCAACTAATTTTGGTCAAGCCTCTAGTCAATGTTGGACACCAAGCTCACCAAGTCCACTTGCTTCCACCCGCAGATGGATGGACAAACCGAGGTCATCAACCAGATGATTGTGAACATCCTACGCATGTACAATTCCAAGCACCCTCGCACCTAGGATGAGAGTATTCCTTCTGTTCAACAAAGCTACAACAGAGCCATACATAGCTTAACCAACCACAATCCCTTTCAGGTGGGGTTGGTATTTCAACCATTGGGTCTCGTGGAGGTTTCACTACCCCTTGCGGCAACCCAGGCAAACTCATTGCATGCTTCAACTGGAGATGACAAAGCCACTCGGTTCATTGAGTGAATCCAACACATCCTCCAATAGTTTCAGGATATTTTATAGAAGTTCAATACCAAGTACAAGCAACTCCATGATCAACACTGGGTGCCACACCAGTTTCAGGTGGGAGATAAATTTTGGTTTCACTTGCAGAAATAATTCCTTAGAAGGCCTGATCGAAATATTCGCCCACTCCAATATGGTTCCTACACCATAAAGAATGTTTTAGGTGACAATTATTTTGAGCTCAACCTTCCCCCATTCCTTGGCTTGCACCTAGTATTCAATGTGGACCTCCTTCGACCTTATTTTCCACCATTATTGGACACCTAGGACATAGCAGAACAATTGAAACCAACGGAGCTCAAGCCTGACTGCGTGGAATAGGCATAAAATGATCAAATCATGGACACGTAGGTCAAGGGAAGTCTCCAGTAGGGGATCCAACTTTCTCGGGTTGTCAAAGCAAGGCAACTCCTGCACCAAGGAAAGTGGCTCACTCGAGGCCAAATTTAGAAAGAGTTTCCTCATCTGATGGGGGAACTCAATGCAATTGATACCATTTCTTCCTAAGGGGGGAGGATTTAACCAAGATGATATTGGTGGCCACCTACCTTGTCCAATTGGCTCAAAACATTTCTTTGGTAACTTACTATGTTTAGCATTTTTCCGGTTTCTGAACTTCCAAGGCCATTTTGATGGCCTAAACGATGCTTTTTCATGATAAAGAACCTTAATGATAGCCAAAGGTTTTGATTGATCCCCCTCAATGAATATCCTCATCAATACCTTTCCAACTATCTATCATGCACCCTAAACAAATATCGTATGCAAAATTTATGACCCCAAGAAGTTGATGTACTAACTAACCCCAACGTGGCCCACATGACTTTTGGGGCTTAATCTCCTAGCGTTAGGGTTTTGGTTTTCTAGGGTTTTGGATTTCTTGTTTATTTTAAAAATTCCTTCAGAACCTCATTGTACTCATCTTCTTGCGATTGAGCATAGTCGTCACATTTGTTCTCAGAGATAAGCTTCCACCATTCTAACAAGTTTTTTTCAGTCTGCATTTTACAATTTCAACATATTTATTATTTAATATAAGTCCATTTTTACTGTATCTCTATTGTTATTCATTATGTCTCTCTGTTAATATTATAAATATGTGTTTTCATTTCGTTCTTCTCATAAATCTAGATCACTTTATTATTCAAGTTAGGCTTACAATCATGCTTACAACTTGATACATGTATTGTGATTCATAGACATACATGTATATTGAACCGCTACATACTTACAAGAACTACCACCTGTTATACAAACTTCCACCATTTTCATAAACTAACATAACCAAATATTTACATAAGTAATTTTTATTTTTTACATTTTATTTTAATCGATTTATCATCACATTTTAACAATATCCACCTTGGAAACAATTTACCTAATACCTTGCCCAAACCCATTAATCAACTCTTTTTCAAGCCAAGAGAAGCCACACACAATCACAACTCCTTTAACAATACTAGTTTGGTGAATATGTATGTAAAAATTTCTCCAATATGGACCACTCCACCTTCATTAGTAACTTGTCTTACAAAATGATGCATTTTTCCATTTTGATACACTGGAAAGTTAGTCAAATGCACAATGCTTTGACCACCACAAAACACTTTATCTTATACTTTTCCAAACTTACCCAATAAATCCTTGCATTCTTGCGAGACATAACCTGAGGTAGATTTCTTCTTGTCCAAATCTCCTGAATCATAATCATATACTAAATCAATGCAACTATTATAGGTGATACTTCTGCCTCTAAGGTACCGAAGCAACCATTTCCAATTCTCTGGATTTTCCATGTGTCCACTCACAACACCAACTTCATGTGAAATATCTAGTCCTGAACATTTCATCGTAATCATCAACTTTCCTATTGTATTAGCATATGGTACATGAAACATATAATCCTTTTCTTCCTTACTACTAGGACATAAACTTGAAGAAATCTTACAATGGAAAGATATATGGATATTTACCAATTTTACAATATACATTATGAACCTCATCAATATGTTCTTTATAGATTTTTTTTGTGATAACCACAACTTACCATTTTCACGTCTCTGTGTACTTATATTCCCAAGATTTGTTTTGTTGCTCCTAGATCTTTCATTTGAAATATCGTGGCCAACTAAGCCTTTAACCTTCTAATATTAAACATGTGTTGGCTTGCAATAATCATATCATCAACATATAATACTAAGAAAATGAATGTACCATTTTCCAAACTTTCAAAGTAAACACAATGACTATACTCACTTCTTAAGAAATTTAGGCTCGCCATGAAATAATCTAACATCTTGTATAATTTCCTGGGCATCCTTTCAAATATACGAAAGGCTCAAGAACTGGATCTCTGCTCTTTTTTTCTTCTATTTCATTGGAAGCCTTTCCATTTGATCATTATTGTTGCACCCGATCTAAGATTCTATCTTCAGCAATGGATCATTTCTACAATAATCGATTATTTCATTTGCATGCATTAATTGTGATTGTGGCCCTGTTGCCCATACCTTGTCACTGTCGCTGCAACTTTCCTACAATATTTAACTTTGGGGACTCGACCTCTGATACTGGTACTATTCACTTTGCTTTCCCAAATAATGAGGAAGCAGAGAATCTCCCCTATGAAGAAACATACTTGTGTAGACTTGTATATCACTACAGTGATGGACGTCTGTCAATTGATTTCTTTGGTATGTGGATTACAATTTTCATTTTTTCCTTATACATGGTAGGAAAAAAGAATTTTTTAATTTAAAGGTGAGTGTCTAGATTATATTGATAATTTTATGATAATGTTGTTTGGTTTTGATACAAAAACAACGTTGGGATTGACGTTTCTGAGTCCATACTTGCAGAGTGTGGGCTCTAATTATGGGCATGGAGCCAACTTTGCAGCCTCTACTGCAACTGCAAATGACATCAATTCCTTCATTGCTCCAATTTCCCTACTTGGTATGATTAATGAGTTCAAGATATTCAAGAAACAAGTCATGGTCACCATCTATGTACACAGTAATTAAGGAAGTTTCCATGGATAACTTATTATAACTCTAATAAACGTGAAGGTATGGTCATGTTGAAACCTAATGTAGATGGAAAATTTTGGCCGGTATCATTTTTCTTTCATGGCTACAGGTGCTCAAAGGTACCGACTTCAGCTATGCGTACAAGAACCTCAACTTGAGCCCAAGGCTTGGGCTCAAGTTGAGGTTCTTGTATGCATAGCTGAAGTCATTGCCTCATATTTATATCATGTAAATTCCCTTCTAAAAGGCATATGCACTTGGAAGGTACCTTTGAGCACCTGCATCCATGAAAGAAAAATGATACGGACCAAAATTTTCTATCTACATTAGGTTCCAACATGACCATACCTTCGCGTTTATTAGAGTTATAATAATTTATCCATGGAAAATTACTTAATTACCGTGTGCATAGATGGTGGCCATGACTTTCTCCTTGAAGATCTTGAAGTCATTAATCATACCAAGTAAGGAAATTGTAGCAATGAAGGAATTGATGTCATTTGTAGTTGCACCAGAGGCTGCAAAGTTGGCTCCATGCCCATAATTAGAGCCCACAGTCTGCAAGTATGGACTCAAAAAAAGCAATCCCATCGTCGTTGTTGTATCAAAATCAAACAACATTATCATAAAATTATCAATATAATCTAGACCGTGACCTTAAAATTAAAAAATCCTTCTTATCTACCATGTACAAAGAAAACATGTAAATTGTAATCAACATACTAAAGAAATCAATAAATAGGCATCCATTGCTGTAGCGATATACAGGTCTATCGAAGTATGTTTCTCCATAGGGGGGATTCTCTGTTGCCTCATTATTTGGGAAATCATAGTCAATAGCACCGATATTAGAGGTCAAGTGCCTAAAGTTAAATATTGCAGGAAAGTTTCAACGACAGTGACAGGGTATGGGAAGGAGGTCCACCATAAAAATTAATGCATGTAAAAGAAATAAACGATTACTGTATCAACGATCCATTTTTTTAATATAGAATGCGATATTGGGTGAAACGATAATCATCAAATGCCAAGGCTTCCAATGGAATAGAAGAAAAAAAAGAGAAGAGATATAGTTCTTGCGCCTTACTGCAGTATCCTTTGAAATAGACGAAACCCTCTTCAGCTCCTCTTCCCTTGAGCGTGACAGCTCTACTGTGAAAAAATAACAAATGAAGAAGGTAATACAAAGAAGACAGGTTTGGAACAAGAATGTGCATAGTGCATTCATATTAGATGCTAGGATAAACCTTATAGGTGAGAAACATAACAACTGAATCAAGAATGAAAGAAGAAATCCTAATGACTGGTATAGCTGGCCAGAACAACTAGCAGTGTACGAGGTTATAAATAACTAACACTCCCTCTTAAACTCAACAGTTACAAACAACAACACTAATAATTCCCAAGTGTTGTCTCTGAAAATAAAAAATGGTTTTGCCCAATGGCTTTGTAAAGATGTCTGCGAGATAATCTCGTGAGCCACAAAATTGAAGGGTGATTTCACCATTATTGACTAGCTCGCATATGAAGTGAAAGAGAGAGTCAATGTGCTTGTTTTTCTTCTGAAAAACATGGTTTTTGGATAAAGCAATTGCTGAAGTATTGTCACAGAAGATAGGAGTTGACTCCTTTTCTGTATGTGACATGTCATTCAATAGTCTTTGCAGCCACACATATTGACAAGAAGTTGAGGTAGAAGCTACATACTCTTCCTATACAGAAGATATTGAGACAATGGGCTGCTTATTTGATGCCCAAGAAATCAGATTCATGCCCAGGTGAAAAGCATACCCTGAGGTGATTTTCCGATCATCTAGGCTTCCCGCAAAACCACTGTCAGTGTAACCAGAAAGATGATTATCTTCAGACAGAGTGTACCATAAACTGAAATTTAGAGTGCAAAAACATATCTCAAAATCCTTTTCGCCATCTTCCTGTGAAAATCTTTGGGATAATCCATGAACCTCGAAAAAAACCCAGCTGCATACATAATATTATGGCTAGTTGTTGTAAGACACAACAAACTTCCTACTAAAATGTTGTACAAGGTAGAATCCATTGTAGGGCCTTCATCTTGATTGCTCAATTTTGTGCCTAGGGGTATAGGAGTTTATGATGGATTGCAGTCTTCCATGTAGAATCTTTTGATGATGTTTGTTGCATATTTTTGCTGACAAAAAAAAATCCCTTTGGTTGATTGGTGAACCTCAATCCCCAAAAAAATTTCATTATGCCAAGATTTTTCATCTCAAACTCATATTGCATGGCATGTTTAAAACTGCTTGACTCAAGATTTCCAGTATATATCATGTCATCAACATATAAACATACAATTAAAATTTTACCTTGCTGATCTATTTTGGTGTATAGAGTTGGCTCATTTTGGCTTCTGTTAAAACCACTCTTGATTAGGTAAGTGTCAATTCCGTTGTACCAAGATCTTGGAGATTTCTTTAAACCATACAAGACTTTCTTCAACCCATACACTTTCGCTAGCTACTCTTTGACTTCAAATCTACGTGGTTGATCCACATAGACCTCTTCTTCCAAGACACCATTCAGGAAAGATAACCTGAAATCCATCTGGTATACTTGCAATTTGTGTTTAGTTGCTATGGTTAAGAGAGTCCTTCAGTGTCCAACCTTTCTACTAGAGAAAACGTCCCACCATAATCAATGCCTGGTTGCTATGAGAATCCTTTGGCGACAAGTCTTTCTTTTTGTTTTTCAATCTACCCCTTTTCATTGAGTTTAGTTTTGTAAACCCACTTGACACCAATACTGATCTTATGTCTGGGAATATCAACAAGATCCCACATATCGTTCTTCTCAATGGAGTAAATCTCTTGGTTCATGGCTTGAACCTAATGTGGCTCTTTAGATGCCTCTTTAAAAGATGTAGGTTGACATGACATTAATGAAAAAATATTTCGTTGATCAACATATCCAACTGCTAATGGATTTCTCTCAAGCTTTAAGTTCACTGATTTTGAAATTCAGAGGATGAATTTCTTCTTGAAGAAGAGTTGTCCTGAGAAGTTTCAGGCTGTCCTTGTACCTGGAATCTTGGAAGGACAGGCTGATGTGTTTGTTGTCTTGAATTTTCTGTGTTTCCAGGAAGTGGCAGAAATGTATTTTGACTGTCCATAGGGCGATTTTTAGGCTGAATCCAGAACTGATTTTCAAGAAATTTTACATCTCTGGTGAGAATTAGTTTCTTTGAAATCAGATTGTAGAGTCTGTAGGCATTGGATGTTTCACTGTAGAAAAAAAAATGCATTCCTCACTTCGATCATCAAGTTTCTTCGTCAATTCAAAAGGTATCTGAGCGAATGCAATGCATCCAAAAGTCCTAAGATCAACAGCATTTGATTTTGTCCCACTCCATGCTTCTTGAGGGACCTTCAACTTGACACTAGTGGTTGGGGATATATTTAGGAGATAAACTGAGTAGGTTACTACTTCATCCCAAAATAGACTTGACAGACATTTCTCTCTAAGAAGGCTCCTTGCCATGATCATTATAGTATGATTTTTCCTCTCAACCACTCCATTTTGTTGTGGAGTATACCTGGATGTGATTTGCATGATTATGTCTTGTGATTAGCAGAAATTTTCAAATTTTGTTGAACAATATCCTCCTTTTAACATGAGAGTCTTTACATATTTCCCACTATGTTTTTTCAGCTTCAACCTTGAACTCTTTGAACTTTGCAAAGGTTTCAGATTTGTATCTCAGGAAATAGATCCATATTTTCCCGCTAAAGTCATCAATAAATCTTAGGAAATAAAAGATGCCACCTATTGACATTGTTTGCATTGGTCCACATACCTCACTCTGAACCATCTCTAAGTGTTTTTTGTCATGAGTGGAGGACAGTGGAAAGCTTATTCTCTTATGTTTTCAAAGAATGCAAGACTCACATGGGGGATTTTTCTCTTTGAAGATAGGTAGATCTTTGACCATGGAGTGCTTCTGTAAAAGTCTTAGACTCTAAAAGGGCATATGTCAAAATATTTAATGCCAAACCATAGTTTCATTGGGGATGAATGAACTTTGTGCATAAGATCGAGTTAAATTTGCAGTTCTAAAGGTCAGGGGAAACATTTTATTCCTAGTCATGTGGATTTCAAAAATCAATTTTCTGTTGGGGGATTTGTCATATATCATACATGATGCTCCTTCAAAAAGTACCTTATAGCCATTTTCAACTAGTTGTCTTACACTTAACAGATTATGTTTCATATATGGAACGTGATAGACATTGTTTATGTCCTTCTTTACATTTTGTTTAGTTAGAATATGGAAATTTCTTTTTCCTTGAAATTTATATGAGATGAAATAGAAGAATCAATACATGAAAGTAAATCTTTGTTACCTATAATGTGATTATTGCATCCACTATCCAGCAACCAGAGGTGTTTGTGTTGTTCTTTAGTCTTATGGCATGAGAGAAAAATCTCATCTGAGTTTTCTCCTTCATGATTTGAGACATGTGCTCTACCTGAGGGTTGATCTGATTTCTTATTCCAGAATACAGATTCATAGTGCCCATACTTTTTTCAGTAATAGCATTGTATGCTTGCTTTGTCATTTGATATCCTCCCTCTTCCTCTTTGAGGTTAGAAATTCTGATTTTGGTTTTGATGTGTGTGACCTTCGCTTGAGTGATTGTTACTTGGACTTCTCCCTCCTCCTCCTATGCCTTTGCCTCTCCCTCTCCGGAAATAGAATTGAGTCTTGAAAGCGTTGGCTATTGACTCATCTTCTAGATGTAGTCTAGTCTCATGTGTCAACAAAGAGCCCATTAGTTCATCTGTTGAAATATTTAACAGATCCTTGGATTCAAGAATGACTGTAACAACCATTTAGAATTTCTTTGGAAGACTTCTAAGTACTTTCTCAACAATCCTTTGATGAGGGATGTCTTCACCAGTCAACCTGATCTGACTTACAATTCCCATGACTCTAGTCATAAACTTATCAACGTTTTCAGACTCTGTCATTTTTAAAGTGTCAAAATGCGTCCTCAAGGTCTGCAACTTAACTGTTTTGACCCTGTCATTTCCATGGTATGTTGTTTGTAGGACGTCCCAGCACTCCTGTGCTTGTAAGAAGGATCTCATTCGAATAGACCAAAATCCATAGTTCTTTGAAAGAAGAATTGGCCCTTCTGTTTGTCCTAAACTGTTAGTGGTGGCCATCTTGGAAAATAAATAGAACAGAAAAAAATTATTAGTGTTTTTCATGTTTTACTTGTTTCCCGCGCGTAAAATCAGGGTGATCTTCCTTCCTTATCTTACATTGATTGCTCTTCCCCCGGCCCGGATAAGTAAATATAAACTCGTGCTTACCCCATACAAAGTGACGCATTAGCCTACTTTAGTAGTTTCGTGGGCAGTAGATAGCAATCTTGCTTGTTTTTTACGATATTTAATTGATGAATGCCTGGAATGAACCTTGTTTGGATACCGCATACACGCCTTATTTAGTTAGATAACTACTGGCTATCCCTCCCCCCTACCAGTTTGATTTACTGGAAAGGGAAGAAACGCCTAACAAGGGGAACTGCTTTCAATCTGATTAAACCGTGAACGTTTGATCCGGCTAAATGAAGCAAATTGTTCAATCTAGTTTTAAATATGCAGGAAACTAACGAAAAGTGATTTAACCAGGCAACCCAAGATGAGCATCTGATTTAACGAAAAGTGTGTGTTATATCATATAACACACTGTGTGTTATATCATATAACACACACTGACTATTTGAAGTATAATTAGAAGTGATATTTATTTTCTTGTAAATATTATCTAAAGTGAAACTTCTAAAGAAATAAGTTAATTACCTAAAACAAAAAAGCATCTCCCAATAATAAAAGTATACCCTAAAAACTACAAACTCATTATTTTAGATGGTCAAGTTTTATTAACACAAAATGATATTGCAGATAATGATACAAAACAGGTCCAATGGACTGCTCTGTATGCCAATGGCCCAATGGTCTGATCTATATGCGAATTGGCATACAGAGCAGGTCCAATGGGCTGCTGTGTATGCCCAAATTTTTTTATTAACACAAAATGATATTGCAAATAATGATACAAAACAGGTCCAATGGGCTGCTATGTATGCCAATGGCCCTATGGTCTGATCTATATGCGAATTGACATACAGAGCAGGTCCAATGGGCTGCTGTGTATGCCCAAAAATTTTGAAAAAATTTCAGCAGACGCCCGAAAATTCTTGAAAAATTGCATATTTGAATATTTTTAAGATGTATATATTCCCGATTTTTTTTTTTCCTGTATTGAATATTTTTGTACTCGAATTTTTTTCGTATCCCATTCGAATTCAAACTCGAACTTATTAACTAGAATTCAAATTCAAACTCGAACTTAGTAACTATAACTAGAATTCAAATTCAAACTCGAACTTAGTAATTATAGTTAAGAATTGTATTGTTTGTACTTTTCGATGACAAAGCTTGTACTTTTCGAGATTGTTTGGGATGGGATGGACGACAACTACACTAAATTGTTTGATCGGACGAAGAAATGTAACCATAACAATTATTAAATCGAGCATAACAATTTTATGAAGTATAATTTCTACAACTATAATGAGAACAGAGATAATAATTTCCATTGATATCTTATTACCTGATTCTTTCATGAAATCGCCAAACGGTGATGATATTTGCCAAACTGCGATCAAGAAATCGCCAAACCGTGATGGTATTTGCCAAACTGCGATCAAATTCGACAGACCACGAGAAAGTGATGGAATTAGAAGATACAGTAAACGTGTTATGTTTTAAACGCTGCGGTACAGTAAACTTGTTAGTGTTAATCTTTAAACCTCGGGAAACATGAACCGACGGGAAGAGAAACGGCTCAGTGGTGGCGGTATGTCCAAAACGTGGCTAAATCACTTGCTAATTAATCAACGCAGCAAACACAATATTTAACATTTATTAAATGTAAGTAATTTTCACTTACCATGAATCACTTGCTAATTAATCAACGTGGCAAATACCATGAATCACTTGCTAATTAATCAACGTGGCAAATACACTTTTTAACACATAAGAGATTTGAAAAAAAATAAATCTTTTTCTTTAAAATACGATCTTGTCACATTTGAAAACTCACTATATATTTGAACTTTCTTAAACGAATTGCACCAATCTTAATGTAATAGTATGTAAGAGCTATGCTTCATTTTATTTTTATAAGGCAACATCAACTTCAAACATACCCTCAATCCATTTAAACTTGTTTTTGATAAGTATCTAGTGTTGGAAATCCAAAATGGATTGTAATAAATGGACATGTCCGAGGGTCACCTCTCTTATGTTCAAGAAAGAAAGTCTAAACAAGGATGATGCACGACTTCTAAAGACATTAACTATATATTGATTCATGTTAAAATAGATGTGGTATTTTCATTTGGATTGTTTGCATTTGCAAAAGCATTTTAGTAAGATTTTTATTTTCATTGGATTGATTGTCTTATGGTTGAATGAATATTTATTTCTTAATGGAGAGGCATTGTAGCCACAAAGATGTGAATCCACACCTTTCAGTATGAGAATATACGTTTGAAATGAGAAACTGTGGTATATATATATATGTGAAAGAGGGCATTTAATAAGAGTAGAGACCTATTGTGTGATTGAAATTGTACATACATCTAGAAGTTAGGTATGACATCAACTTTGTAAACATAAAGTTAGGGTGTGTATGGTGTCGAGGAAGATTAGTGTCATGTAGAATTGCTATAGCATTTCCAAGTGAAAATATGTGCTAGAAAAAGGTTTTAAGAAATCCAAGCAAACTTTCAATTTCAAAATTTTAAACAAGAGCAATCTATCTTTGAAACAAGAACATTAATGTATTATACATTGGAATCTGGATTACATACAGGGCATTTGCAATTCAATTTCAACATCTCCTTGCCTCAAACAGTTTTACTATAGGTCTTGATGTTACCATACCTAGATGGTTTGTGTTGGGTTCTACTTTACTTATATGATTGAATAAAAGGTGATTATGTTTTACTATAGGTCTTAATGTTACCATACCTAGATGGTTTGTGTTGGGTTCTACTTTACTTATATGATTGAATAGAAGGTGATTATGGAAATCCCACTTAATGTCTTACCCACATGAATAATTTTAGGCTCGCTTCACATTAAGGTGAAATTTTAGAGCATTTGCTAAATACTATGATTTTTATTCTCGCAAGATTTTGCACATGTCCATCAAAATATGGGTATTCTATCACATTGAGGTTACAAAACTCGATGTTGCACATTTCCATCTAAATTTTCAACATTTAATCCTTTGGTCATTTTTTTGTACTTTGTGATATACATTTAAGGTGAGCAAACTCAAAGCGTATCTTAGATTTGGGTTTAGACAAGTCTCTTCTAGTGACTATATTTGTTTCACCCAATCCCTCAATGAAAATGGATCACCTTCAATATATATAATGTTGGTTCACATTGATGACACTATGTACATTATAGGTAGAATACATTTGAAAGTTTGAGATCAAGTTTTCAAGAAATGTCCAGTGGAAGAATTTATGTTCTCATTGATTAAAAAATATTGGACGTAAGGTATTTGTTGAAGGGATTGCAATTTAAGAACCCGATCTTGATGTCTCATATGTCCTAGGGGTGATATTCCTTGCATATATAGCTCTGGGATTGTTTATGGGAATATTCTAGAGCCCACGTTAAAAATATGTACTTCCTACAAGTGAAACCAAATTTGCAAGTCAATTTTCTTATGTAAGTAAATAGGAGACTGGCCTACTACTTATTATTTACTTACATAGGTGATCCATATTGGAACCACACCAAACCAAACAACTATTTTATCACTATTAGAGCTTGGGTTGCAAAGGTTGTGGACTATCTAACAACTGATGGTATTGAATTCTTCTCCATGAACTTAATGTTTCCTAGTCCTGTTACACTGCAGAAATATAACTTGCAATAGGATGTCTTGTTATTCTTGGACTAAAGTTGGATTGGTGATGCAAAATAGATCTAGGAGCCAAAATGCGTCTAGGAAGGCCTAACAATCATTTTTTTTAGAATCTCTTCAAAACGTGCGTGTACATAGGAATCATCCATACCAACCTAACATAACTTGAATGGGCTCAAAGAGACACCATATGTGAAATATATCTCGGTATGTTCGTTTTGTCAAACAAGCAAAAACAATGTTGACTGTATGGTCCGTACAATGATGACATGGAAGCTGACTGTATAGGCCATATGACCATACAGTGATGTGGAAGGTACAGTGGCACTAACTGGGCTGGTATAGGTGGAAGAATATGATTTTGAAACTTGGCTTTTTATTTAGGAGAATAACGTGGTGCCACGTGGCCCAATCATGGGTTGCCAAGTGGCACCGCTCCATTGGCTAACTTGTTTGTGGAAAAATATATGGAATCTAGGGGAGTCAAACTTGTGACCTCCAGTCTGGGCGAAAGGTTTCGCAGGTCTGGGCTACCAGCCCGCCCGTTGGTGGTTCTTAACAACTATATGGTTTCATAGATATATATGTTGTAATATGTAGTCAAACGACAGAGTAAAGGGTTGGGGCTAGGCCCCAACCCCCGACATGAACTATATGACATACCACATGACCAATGCAATATGGCCCATGCTTTAATCATTTGGTGCAGATATTGTTTGGAGCTAGCCCCCGATCCCGTGTATACAACATATGACTGGAACCTCAAAACTGATAGCGCAGATTTATGGTTAGTGCTCGGTCGGTCGAGCTATCTCGCCGACCAAGGCGCTAGATTGATGGCTTATGACCAGGGGGGATAAAACTGTATAAGCACGTGGAAGCATAAGAACCAGACCATATGGATACATTTGCGACCAAGGGTCAGGACCAAAGGAGCTAAGGACTAGTGCACTAGTCTAGGGACACATGGAGGGTGCCCACATGACTAGGAGCCCAGGAAATCAAGGGTTGCACCCTATATTTTCCCAAAAGTGGGTTTTTAAACTTTATAATAAATATTTTGATGGATGCTTCACTAATTTTGGGAGATTTAGTCCTTTTCTTAAGGATCTTGGGCTCTTTTTGAGGCTAGATCTTGGGGGGAAGTTGGGATTTTGTTCCCAAATTCAAGTCTATATAAAACAGAGGTTCTTGAAGCCATAAAGTGAGGGGAAGTTCAGATCAAGAAAATGATGATGAATTGTTGAGGCAAAACCATTTTTATGCAAGGAATTTGTTGAGAAGAGCAACTTTGCGGGCCATTTCTAGGAGCTTCATTCATCTGTTTTCAGTGTCGTCAGTTTTGATGGGATCTTGAGATCTACAAGAACACAAATAGCTCATTGTTGTAATCCATTGGCACTTTTATGATGTACATTTGAAGCTTCAAACAGAAATAAGAAAGCCTCACCCACTGAGACAAAGGCCCAGAGACGTAGGCGAGATCGCTAAACTCCGTTATCAACTTTGTTGTTTATGGTTTGTTTCTCTTCTTGCTTATTTCCAGATCTGTATATTGTTTTATGGCTGATATGTTTCCTCATTAATTATTCCTCTTTCATTAATTTCCTAAATGGTAAAATAACACATGCTTTAAAACTCAACCATTGCCGTTAAAAGATATTTTTAGATCAATTGGTGATAATACCGAGTAAACTATGTGAGTCCAAGGAAGTAGATTGTATTGATTTAAGGATTGCATAAAATAATGTATGCCAAAAATAAATGATGATTGGCTAATAGAGAATGACTCAAGGTTTTTGGCAAGGAGGTCTAAAGAAATAGAAATTTTGTTAGTAAATAAGTGGTCACTCTTATACTACTATTCCATTAATACAGTCATAGTTTGATCCGGATTTTATGAGTAGAATGAAATGAATACATATTATTAACAAGTGCTTAACACAAAATAACAGAGATACAATAAAATTGGTTTTCTATTAAATAATGAAATAAGCTGAAACTGTAAAATGCAGCAGAAACAAGCTTGCTAGAATGGTGGCGGCTTGATCTAGATTTTATGAGCAGAACAAAATGAATACAGATTATTAACAGGTGTTTAACACAAAATAACAGAGATACAGTAAAACTGGTTTTCTATTCAATAACGAAATAAGTTGAAACTGTAAAATGCAGCGGAAACAAGCTTGCTGGAATGGTGGTGGCTTATCTCTGAGAAGAGATGTGATGGAAGCACACATTCGCAAAAAAAGGTTATAATGAGGCTCTGAAGGCCCTTTTTTACAATAAGAAAGAATGCCAAAAACTATAGAATTCAAAAAACCTAACCCTAGGAGATGAAGTGCCAAAAGTTATGTGGGCCCCATTTGGGTAAGTTAGTACATCAACTTCCTGGGGTCGTAACTTTTGCATACGATCTGCGTTTTAGGAATTTGATAGATCGTTGGAAAGGTATCGTTGAGGATATTAATTTTGGGGGCTCAATGATTGCATTCGGATATCATTGAGGAGCTTGATCCCAAAAAACCTTAATTTAGGCCTTCAAAATGGCCCCGGAAGTTAAAACTACTAAAAATAGTAAATTGTCAAAATTGTTAGAAAACTGTTTTGAGCGAGTTGGAAAAAGTGGGTGGCCACCGATATCCATCTAGATCAATATTACCTCCCAAGGAAGCAATGGTATCCATTTCATTGATTTCCCCCATCAGATGAGGAAATTTCTGCTGAATTTGGCCCCAGGTGAGCCACTTGCCTTGGTGCAGGAGCTGCCCTACTTTGATGAATCGATAAAGTTGGATCCTTTATTGTCGAGTTCCCTTGATATTTATGTCCACAATCTGATCATTGGATGCATGTTGTATGCAGTTGGGGTTGAGATCTATTGGTGTCAGTTGTTCTACTACTTCTGAGGAGTCCAATAATGGTGGGAAATAAGGGCGAAGGAGATCCACATTGAACACTGTGTGCAGGGAGGAATGTTGATCTCAGAACGATTATCTGCCATGGCCTTGGTGATAGTGTACGACCCATAATGGATTGGTCGAAGATTCTGATGGGGGTCCTGTAAGGCGTTCTTTCTACAAGTGCAACCAAACTTTGTCGCCCACCTGAAACTTATGTGGCACCCGATATTGATCATGACGCTGCTTATACTTGTCATTGGACTTCTGTAGGATATCTTGAACCTGTTGGTGGATGAGTTGAATCTTCTCAATGAACCGAGTGGATTTGTCAGCTTCATTTGGAGCAGGAGATGAATCAGTTGAGGTGACCGCAAGGGGAAGTGAAACATCTATGGGACCCAATTTTTGGAATCCCAACCCCACTTGAAAGGGGTTGTTTTCGGTTGAGCTATGCAGGGCTTGGTTGTAGCTATGCTAGACATAGGGAAGGCTCTCATCTCATGTGCAAGGGTTCTTTGAATTATACATGCAAAGGATATGTACAATCATTCGATTTACAACCTCGGTTTGGAGATCTGTCTAGGGGTGGAAGGTCGTGGATTTAGTGAGCTTGGTGTCCAGCAGTGACCAGAGGCTCGACCAGAATTTGTTGATAAATTGACTATCCCGATCTGAGACAATGTTTTGTGGGATTCCAAAATGTACCCAGACTCGTTCAAAAAAGAGATTGGTAGTGGCCTCTGCTGTGATGCTCTTCTTGCAGGAAACCAGAATCACCATCTTAGAAAAGTGTTCAAAAACCACAAAAACACAGTCATTTCCCTGCTTGGTGGATGGGAGGCTTGACATGTAGTCCATTGAGATGGATTCCCATGTCCTATCAGGAGTAGGAAGAGGGTTGTAAAAGCCTTGTTTCTTAGTGATCGGTTTGGCAATATCGTAGGTAGTGCAAGACCTGATAGACTTGCTGACCTCCTGTCAAAGTTTCAACAAGTAGAAATGTTTTTGTAACATTGCCATTGTCTTTTTGACACCAAAGTGTCCTGCCACTATACTGTAGTGGGCTTCCTAGATCATCTTCACTCGCTCACTTGATGGAACACAGATAAGGCCTAGACGACACAACAACCCATCCTGAAGATGGAAATTATTGACAACTGTGTTTGCACCGAACATTTGGTAGGTGGTGGCGAAGTCACGGTATATATCATAGAGTCGAGGCCATCTAGATGTCTCATGTCTACAAAAGTCTAGAACCATGGTGAGTTCCACGACTGGTGGTCTGTTGAGGCAATCAACGACGCGATTGGTGCTTCCTGTTTTATACTTGATGTTGAGATGGAATTGTTGCAAGTATGTGGACCACTTTTGATGGCGGTCATTCTGCAGTTTTCCTTGTGTCTGCATGAACTAAAATGGCTTATGATCAGTGTGGATGACTGTCTCCTTCCCAAGAATGTAATGTCTCCACTGGCGGCATGCTTTCACAATGGAGTAAATTTCTTTGTCATAAGTAGGGTACTTACGAAAAATATCTGACAGTGCCTCACTATGATAGGCCACGGGATGGTCATGCTGAGTGAGAACGATGCCCACAACATAGTTTGAAGCATCTTTCTTGATCTCAAAGGGATGTTGTAGGTATGGTAGTGAAAGTAGTGGTGTTGAGCACAAGAGATGCTTCAAATCATCGAACGCTTGTTGTTGGGACCGTGCCCATGCAAATTTCTCCTTACCAATACCCCTGTTTATTTGGCTAAGGGCCCATGTAATATGGAAGAATCCCAACACAAACCTGCGGTAGAAATTGGCAAGGACCAAGAAGCTTCGAAGCTCAGTGAGTGTTCTTGGGGCTGGCCAGTCACGGATGACTTGGATATTGGCTGGATCCACATGAACACCATGTTGATCAATGATGTAGCCTAGATAATGGACCATGTCCATGCCAAAGGAGAATTTTTCCAAGTTGGCGTATTACTTGTGTTGTCATAGGGTGTGAAAAACCTGTTGAATATGCTGCAAGTGTTCGGCCTAAGTCCTGTTGTAAATTAGAATGTCATCTAGATACACCACTACAAAAGTATTGGTGAATGGTCACAGGATATCGTTCGTCATCCTCATCAAAGTGGTTGGATCACTTTTCAAACCAAAGGGCATGACCAACCATTCAAAAAGGCCTTCCTTTGACTTGAAGGCAGTCTTCCATACATTTGTTTGTTCTATCAGGACTTCATGGTAGCCAGACTTCAGATCAATCCTACTGAAGTATTTGGCCCCTGTGAGTTGATCAAGGAGGTCATCGATTCGGGGAATTGGGTACTGGTTTATGACTGTGATTCTATTCAGAGCCCGGTAATTAATACAGAGTCGCCAGGTGCCATCTTTATTTTGTACCATTACGATTGGGCTCCCGCAAGGTGATGAGATGGGGCGTATGTGCCCCTTGTGGAGAAGTTCTTAGATATTTCACTTGATCTCCTCATTCTCTAACAAAGAGCGACGATATAATAGCCCATTGGTCAGCGGTGCGATGGGGGTTAGATCGATGGGGTGCTTGACTTGGTAGTGCAGAGGTACCCCTGTAGGTGAGGAGAAGATATCCGAGTATTCTTCCACGACATTATCTACTTGCTTCTGTTGTGTGGAGAGGTCGGCCACAGAGACCTTGGATGTGGCTTTGATCTTTCTCGTATTCTGGGAGTGAATCACGAAGAAGACAAACTTCCCCGTCTGAGAGATGACCTTCCTGCATTGATTAGCAAAGATCAAGGAAATAGCACTAAGTGGGACTACCTCGGGTATCCTGTACAATTTCTTGTTCAAAGTAATAATAACACTATGAGGCCTAGACTCATAAACAACATAACGTTTCCATAAATAAGGTTGGCACAAAAGAACATCACAAACTTCGAGAGGAGAAACAAACCACAATACCGCTTCTTTGAAGGGCTTGATGTCGTATGAAAGTCGACATTATTGGTTGACGCGGAGATCGCTTCCTTAGAAGAGCCATCCAATGGTGTAGGGTTGTGGGTGTGACGTTGTTGGCAGGGCCAGCCACTTGACGACATATTCTGAGATGAGGTTCTTCTAGATACCGCTATCAATGATGGAGTGCAGCGGGGTGCCTTTTACCCACATCTGTGAATGGAAGAGGTGCTCTCCTTCTCCTAGCTCATCTGTTTCACTAGGCTGGAGCTTGGTGGTAGCAACGGTAACACTGGGTTCCATGTCAATGATCCGTCTTCCCCTTTCTGGTTCTGGATCAGAGTCAGAATCCACGTCTAATTCAGAGGCTTTCACTTCGGCCACCAGCGACTACTTTGAGTGACAGTCAACAGTGTTATGCCAAGGTTCTTATGGAAGTCGCACCACTTCCTAGTATCTTTCTTTGTCCTTCCGGTGTCCTTCTTTGCTTACAGCTTGGACTGGTTGTCCTGATATTGTCCATCTTTTTTCTGTCCTTTGTTCGGTGGGTTGGGGCTGCCCTTTCCTAGATTTTGTTTTGTGGGGTTCCCAGGGCCAAATTTCCACATCTTTTGTTTGAGCTTCTACTCGATTTTGACGGCATATTGGTAGGCCGCACCCAAGGATGACATGTCCAGGAATTCCATGTCGATCTGGATATATCTATGCAGAGAACCATGATACTTGAGCACCATATCCATATTGATATTCATGGACACCCACCTTTTCCAACTGGCTCAAAACAATTTTATGACAATTTTGGCAATTTACTATTTTTAGTAGTTTTAACTTTCGGGGCCATTTTGAGGGCCTAAATGAAGGTTTTTCGGGATCGAGCTCCTTACAGATAGAAAAAGTCATGACTGCTCCCCCAAAATTAATATCCTCTATGATACCTTTCCAATGGGCTATCACACGCCTAAAACGAAGATCGTATGCAAAAGTTACGATCCCGGGAAGTTGATGTACTAACTTACCCAAACGGGGCCCACATGACTTTTGGCGCTTCATCTCCTAGGGTTAGGTTTTGGGATGTCTAGAGTTTTTGGCATTCTTGATTATTGTAAAAAGAATCCTTCAGAGCCTCATTGTAACCTTCTTATTGTAAATGCACACTGCCGCCACATCTCTTCTTAGAGATAAGCCGCCACTATTCCAGCAAGCTTGTTTCCACTGCATTTTACAGTTTCAACTTATTTCGTTATTGAATAGAAAACCAATTTTACTGTATCTCTGTTATTTTGTGTTAAGAACCTGTTAGTAATATGTATTCATTATGTTCTGCTCATAAAATCGAGATCAAGCCACCACCATTCCAACAAGCTTGTTTTCGTTGCATTTTACAGTTTCACCTTATTTCAATATTGAATAGAAAACCAGTTTTACTGTATCTCTATTATTTTGTATTAAGCACATGTTAATAATCTGTATTCATTTCATTTTTCTCATAAAATTTGGATCATTGGTATCATATAGGTCTGCTCCTTGTCGTCTTAATGCATGTCCCCAATGAGGTCAGAGTACAAAGAGTTGGGTCTCGAGCTTGTTTCTCTTGAGGACAAAATCTCTCGCACGCCCAAGCAACCTCCCATGGAAGGAGAAAATAAAGATGAAGGGACAAGAGATCCTTTCAAATTGTTGATTGAGGAATCCCTCACGCAATACAAGAACAAAATGAATACAAATTATTAACAGGTTCTTAACACAAAATAACAGAGATACAGTCAAATTGGTTTTCTATTCAGTAACGAAATAAGCTGAAACTGAAAAATGCAGTGGAAACAAGCTTGTTGGAATGATGGTGACTTATCTCTGAGAAGAGATGTGATGACAATGCACATTCACAAGAAGAAGTTTACAATGAGTCTCTGAAGGCCTTTTTTAAGAATAAGAAAGAATGCCCAAAACCCTAACTTTATCACATCCATGCTGAGAAAGGGAAATGGGGTAAAGTGGACAGTTGAAGCTAGAAATTATTTTTATCAAATCAAACAAGCACTAACTAAGTCACATCTTCTTATGATCCTTGATTATTCAAAGGAATTTCTGATACTTTCTTTTGCCTCACATGACACATTGGTCACTTTCCTCCTTCATAAAAACTCAGATGGAATGGAGCATCCTATTTCTTTTTTTAGAAGGGCTTGGAGAGATACTGAATTCAGGTATGACATCATGGAGAAGCAAGGTTATGCTTTGTTCAAATCCCTCAAGGCTTTCAGAGTGTATGTTCTACATTCTAGAATTATTTCTTATGTCCCTTCAGCCTCTGTTAAAGAAATTTTAATTTAGACTGACATAGATGGAAAGAGAAGTACGTGGATTTCCTAAATTATGGAATTTCATCTTGAGATGAAACCAACCAAGTTGGTGAAAGGGAATGGTTTATATATATTGTTAGATGAATCAAAATGTAAGGAACTTAGGGTTAATTTCATGAATGAAGATTCTGTATATCAATAGACTAATATTGCTTGAAGAAACTCACATGTCATCCCCAAATTGGAAGAGTGTAATTGGTACAAGGACCTCATCCATTTCTTGCAAACATTGCAGCCCCCTGTTGGACTTGAGAAGACTAAGGTGGGGGATTTGAAGCTCAAATCAATCGGATATTGCATTGTTGATCATGTTTTGTATTGGAAGGATCATGTAGGGGTTATTTTAAGATGCTTGGACCCAAATGAGGCAAATAAATCCATCTCTGTATTTCATTATAGCTTATGTGGAGGCCATCATTTTTGGAGGACCACGATTTCATTATAGCTTATGTGGAGGCCATCATTTTGGAGGACCACAACATATAAAATAATCAGATTTGGGTACTTTTGGCCTAATTTATTCACCGATGTCCCAGGCAAAGATCAAGGCCTCGATAAATATAAGAAATTCTTAGGAAAGTAGCAACTAAAATCTTTGACTTTGAAGCCCATAATGGTATCTATTCCTTTTCAACAATGGGGGATTAGATTTCATTGGAGAAATCCATCCAGTCTCAAGTGGCCAACATCAAGGATCCCAACCGCCATTGATTATTTCAATCGAAGCTCCATAATCCATTCCTACAAGAAATGAAACACATAAATTAGTTATTGGTTTCCTGGAAGACATTTTATCAAGGTTTGTATGTCCTAATAAGATTATGACTGATAATGCTGCTGCACCTTAAAGCCAAACCCCAGTCAAGTTTTGCAAAAGTCAGTCCAAATTATTCACCTACCCTCATTAACCCCAAGGCAATGGCTTCGGAAGAACTCAACAAAAGTCTGCCAAGATCATCAAAACCACGATGACAACAAAAACCATTGATTCAAAGATAATTTTTTTCTCTATGGGAAGATAGAGGAACCACCAAGAGATCAATTGGTACCACCCATTCAACTGGCCAATGAAACCCAGGTTTTTCCCTTCTCAACCTACACACCCACGGTAACTTTCTCCACACCAACAAGGATATGCAAACGATATGATCAAGAGGATGCACTCTACCAGCGGGAAGCAATAACAGACCAGTGGAACAACCTTGATAAATCACAGCTCAATCACTACAAGATCCAGTGCTTCGGACGCCATAAAAGAAAGAACACTCATCCAGGACCCAGTGCCCAAACGACGCACAATGGAAAGACAAGAGAAAACAAGGCAACTAAAAAGCCTTGATCGGTCCCTAAGATAATTTGAAAATGATCTTTAAAGACTTAGCTAAGTTTTAAGCATGTGTTAAATTACTTCATTTAGGGAATTATCAAAGAAGAAGAAATGAATGAGATATGAAGCCATCATAAGGGAAATAAAGATCAATATACAAAAAGAACAAAAAAATAATAACAACAAATTTGTTAACGGAGTTGAACAAGATTGCCTACGCCTATCGACTTGTCTCCAATGGGTGAGGATTTCTTATCTCTCTTCAATGCTTCAAAATTACACTCATAAAAGTGTCAAAAGGATTACAAACTATTTTGGTTGTGTTCTTATCATCATTAAGAATCCAACACAACTAACGACATTGAAAAAAGGTTGAGCATAGCTCCAATAATTGGTCCACAAATTTTTCTTCTTCAATGGCTTCATCAGAAAATGGCTTCAGTTTCACAAACCTACCAACATTATTCCAAGGAACCTCTCTAATGCTAATAAGAATTCATGGTGTATATATATTTTGATTTTTTATCCTCCTCCCAACTTCCTCAGAAGATCCCCTCGGGCTCAAAAGGACTCAGATCCTCACCTACCAAATCCAACAAAGAAGCATTAAAAATACTAAAAATATTTAATATATAGTTAAAATCCCAAATTTGGTAAAAATCAAGGCACAACCCCCTTCTCCCAGACTCTTAGTCTTATGGAATGCACCATGTGGCCCTAGGATAGCCATTGGCCCTAGCCCTCAGATCCAGATCAAACCTCTAGTCGTGTGCATGGCCATGTGGGTTTAGTTCCTACCCTCATGCCCTCCCACTAGCTTGGCTTCCAGTTTGCAGCCCTGGTCGGGGTGCCAAGTGTTGGCGCTGGCCCACAAAACCGCGCTACCATTCAACTTTTAAAAAATCAGCTAGGTGTCTAACCATGAACCACCTTTGCCCATGTGGCTAGCACATTTGGTGTAGTCCTTAGCGTGTGCCATAGGTCAGTGTTTCGATCCTTACGCAGTCATAATTTTGTTTTTCCTTATCCAACATTGGCAACATCCAAGGTGCCTAGTGGCGCCAATTGGGCCACATTTCACCCTATGATACATATGTATGGTACATTCAACAATCTATTCAACTATATCAATCACCATGCACAATCTACCGCCATGTCACATCTCCTACATCCATCGTCACACGCCGATTTGCATCATGTCACCGCCGTCAATTTCCATGTCAACTTCTATATAGCCTAGTCACCCTGCCACGCCAACATTCGCATATCCCATTCACCTCTCGCCATGTCAATATTTGTATAGACATGTCATCATGACCGCCATGTTTCATCCTGTCATTGGGCCACGTGTCATTCGTACATTTCCACATGTCAATTTCATACTAGTCCAACTCAGCCCGAAAATGCCAAAAATGAGTGACACATGTCAAATTCCCAGATGCCATGTGTCCCTATTCATGTCATCATGATGTCATGTTGACGTACTGCTGATGTCATTAGTACCACCTATTGACTTTGACTAGTTTCACTTTTTTCCCATTTGGGAAATCGATCAGAACACAATAATCCTCGTGATACAATGTCCATTGGGAAAACACATATGGATGGAATCAACGCGACAAGACAAACAACAAAAGCCTGGTATCATCTGATTCTAATATCCATTTTGGATCATGGATCATGCCTCCCCACTAAGAACTTTGGTCCTCCAAAAGGGCATTAACTAGTCATCAAGTGTAATGATAGATACCCTAATTTGTCCCTTTTCTTTAAACTATGTCCTGTACACCTATCTCATCATAATCAATTTCAAAACAAACCATGAAAACTGAAACCATATTGTTATCCACTTGTACTATTTCACGTCTTATTGAAGCCACTACCATCAATGTTTGAAAACATTATCAACGAGCAACATCAAAATATGACTTCAAATGAGCTAATATATTTGAAGTACTTGCACCTATTACTATCTTATCTTGAAGTAAAGTATGATTTAACTTCCATTCTACAAACATATCATGTTCATGCTTAATATAAACTACTTTACTTGGAACAATTATAGGTGTTTCTCGACAAGCTTCCTTCCTTAATTGTTGAATTGTTTGAAGAGATTTCATTGTATTTTTATGTGATGAGCATGCAATAAATATATTCATTGCCTTATTGTGCTGGTGCTGATTATGTCTTTATAAATATTGATTTTATGCATCATGCAAGCAAGGTATGCCTGAGACCATTCCACAATCATTTAGTGGACCACATCACATGTTACCTCATCCACAAACTTTGGTGAAATTGTGTCCTTAAATTGCATTTTGCTATAAAAAGTATTTATGATTGTTTCTTATCCATTTAAGTGAGTAAGGTTTATGACTCATCTTAGTGTTTAATCCCAATTGTTTAACCGCTTCCTCTAAATCAAGATTGAGATCCAATATTTATCAATGTGTCGATCTTAGTATGTTTCCTTATCAAATCTCACAAAAACAATCCTACTTGTAGAATCCCATCCATCACCACCCTACCCCACAACCAACTGCTGTGATTTTAGTCTCATCAAATTCCAAATCATATCCCACCTTGCTGGCCTTGTTTTGAGCAGAATCTTATTTTCCTCCTTTTCCTTTCTTTTAGAACCACTTATGTCTCCTCTCTCGATGTACTTTCTCAGTAATGGTCATGGGATCATGCCCTTCTTTTCTTCAATCTTGCAAGTATTTTTCTTCCTTTCTTGTTGTTGAATTTGATTTCTTTCCATCCCTTCATGTTGTCCTCTTCCTTGAAGATGATTCCCTTGACACACCAACTCTTGTTTTCCATTTTGCTTCAAATGCATGCTCTTTGAATAGAAAACTCATCAATATTAGTAGGTCCAAACATAAATATAGTGTTATGAATATGCACAGGGAAACCTCCTATATACCTCTTTATACACATTTCTTCATAATGGAATATTTAACATTAATTCCATCTTATAAAATTCATCTCTATATTCTTGCACCATGTGTCCCTTTATTAGTTTAAGTATTTTCCATTCAATTAAATCATTATTTTTATAACCCAGAGGATAAAATTTATTTCTAAGTGAAAAAAAAAAATCTTGCTATCATGGAAATACATTACCAACTTGTTGCGTGCCATTTTGCAACTTACTCTGCATGCATATGAGTGTTGTTCCTCGAGGAAGAAGTGATGCCAAGTTGATTTGAGTTGCCTCATATTTGATTTGTTGTACAATGAAAGAAACTTCCATTTGTCTGACCCAGTTATCAAGCCTCTCAACATTTACTTCACAATCATACATGGGAAATTCAAATTTCACATCAAGCTTAAGTAAAGGCATATCATGTTTATGTTTATGGGAATGTTTTCTTGCGATAGATTTTGAACTTTTAGTTGAAGAAGAAGAAGTTGATGGAGAAGAAGGAGGTGAAGGAGGAGGTTTAGGAGGATCCTCTCCTTCTTCACTTTTGTCTTGTTTGGAAGATTCCCCCTGGAAAGGACTCTTCCTTTCCCATTAATCCTTATATAAGACCTTTACCATCTCAGACATGACAAATGAATTATTTTTCAACTCTATCTCGTTCGGAGACATGCCTTCTTCTGATTCCATCTCTTCATGTTGAGAAGTACTCTTTCTCGATCAAATATCAGGATGCCCTTCTACAATATCACCTTCACCATGAATTAGTTTTTCCCTAGTAATCATGCAAACTCAAAAACTAATCGTCAACCTGCTCTGATAACACTTGATCCGAAAATGATCTTTAAAGACCTGGCTAAGTTTTAAGCATGTGTTCAATTACCAATCAGGAATTAATGAAAGAAGAAGAACTTAATCAGATATAATAGAAACCATCATAAGGAAATGTAGATTAGAATATAAGCACAAAGAACAACAAACCATAATAGAAAAGTTGTTAACGGAGTTCGACAAGATTTCCTACGTCTCCGGGCCTTTGTCTTAGTGGGTGAGGCTTTCTTATTTCTCTTAAATGATTCAAAAGTACATTAAAAAAGTGTGAAAATGATTACAAACTAGTCTAGTTGTGTTCTGCTCGACCTCAAATATCCAACACAACTAATGACACTGAAAAAGGTTGAGCGTAGCTCGCAGAATTGGTCTGTAAAGTTCACTTCCACAATGGCCTCTCTACATAAAAATGGCTTCAAGCTTCATAAAATCATCATCATTATGAAAATATGAACCTCTCTAATGCTTATAAGAACCCTTGGTTTATATATATTTTGAGTTGGTATCCTCCTCCCAACTTCCTCCCAAGATTTGGCCTAAAAAAGGGCTCCAAGCCCTCAAGTTTGGGAAAAATACACCAAAAGTAGCATTAAAAATCACAAAAAGTATTTAATATATAGTTAAAAACCCAAATTTGGAAAAAATCAGGGCACAACCCCCTTCTCTCGGGCTCTTGGTAATAAGGAGAGAACCATGTGGCCCTGGGCTAGGCGCTGACGCTAGCTCTCTGATCCATCCCAAACCTTTGGTCGCGTGCATGGACATGTTGCTTGGTCCTTAACCCTCGTACACCCTCATGCTGGCTTGACTCCTATTTCATAGACCCCAATCGTGTTGGGTGCCAATGGTTATGCGCTAGCCCCCTCCGACTGGGGCTTAGCCCACAAAAACATGCTACCATTCAACTTTAAAACAAAATTTGGACAGGTATGTAACCATGAACCACCCTCACCCATGTGGCTAGCACAAATGGTGTATTCCTTAGCTCATGCCAGAGGTCGGTGGTTCGAGCCTGACACAGTCACAACAAAAGTTTTTCCTAGCCAACATTGGCAAAATCTTGGGTGCCATGTGGCACCCTCTGATTGGGGAATGTGTTGCATTATGATTCATCTATACGGTACAATCAACACCCAATCAGTGCATAGTCAACATGCACAATCAGATGCCACATCACCATCGTACAACCATGTGGCATGCAACATCAACATCCGTACTTCCAATTCACCTACCCAATCAACTACCATGTCATATTTTGTACAACCCAGTCACCCTTCCACGTCAGCATCCATACAACCTAGTCACCATGCAATGTCAACATCCGTATATCCATCTTTCCTCTACACTTCCACGTGCCATCCTATCATTGGGGCACACCATGTATGGATTGCCACATTTTATTTGTACACTGCCACGTGTTAATTCTATACTGGTCCAACTCAACCCGAAAATCGAAAACTAAGTCACATGTGTTACCGACTCATGTTTCCATGTGTCCCTGCTAACGTAATCATGATTTCATGCTAACATCACCTATCATACTGTTGGCGTCAGCAGTATGTCCAGTTGACTTTGACCAGTTTGAGTTTTTGCTTGTTTGGGAAACAACGATGATTTTAGGGGCTAAATTTCGCTCATGGGCTAATTTTCCATGGTTTTTCCAAAAACGAGATTTTCTATTTTAAAAATGATTCGCCCAAATTCTATAGGATAAAATTATTTTACCTTAAAAATTTCCAAAATTTTATAAAAACTATATAAAATCCTTAGCAATTTGAATATTTTTACAAAAATATCGCCAAACATTTATAGTTGGCATATGAAGGATTAGTAAGATTCGCCAAGGTTTTTACATTTTAAAATAAATTTCAATCCTTAAAATCATCCCTGTTGGGAAATTGATCAAAAAGTGATACTTTGTCATTTATCAGTGCTCACCATTCCATAATAGCCTCTACATTTGTTGGATCCACAATGATACCTTTTCCAGAGATAATGTGTCCCAAATAGGGAATCTTCATCTGATAAAAAGAACATTTTGACAACTTTCTGTACAACTTGTTATGTTTTAAGTATTGTAAAACTAATCTGAGATGTTCATCTGCCTCCTCTTTCATCCAAGAGTAAATTAATATATCATCAATAAATACCTGTGCGAACTTGTAAAGGAACTAGTGGAACACCCTATTTATTAAACTCATGAATACATTGAGGGAATTTGTCAAATCAAATGGTAATACACTAAATTCATAATGTCCAAATATTGTCTTAAACATTGTTTTAGGAATGTCTTCTTCCTTGATTACCAACTAGTGATACCCCGATCTCAAATCAATATTTGAAAACAATGTCTCTCCCTTAATTCGATCAAACAAGTCATCAATTATCAGTAATAGGTTCTGATTCTTGATAGTGCCTTTGTTTAATTGATGATATTAAATGTAAACCCTCTATATGCCTCCTCTCTTACAAAAATTACTAGTGCACCCCATTGTGATACACTAGAATGTATAAGTTTCAAATCTAATAACTCCTTTAATTGCATATTTAATTCTTCAAATTCAGGTGTTGGCATCCGATATGGCATTCTGGCAATTGGTTTTCTTCCAGGTTTCATATCTATAGTAAATTACAATTCTCTTTTTGGCAATAAACATGATAGTTCCTCAAGAAAAAGATCAGCAAACTTCGATACTACTGGAAAGTATTCCAATATTTATGTGCCAACCTTTTCCTTAAGATCGAATATGGAATATGTTATCACATACAGTTGTTCAAGTTTGAAGGCGACAACCATCAACACACAGAGCAGGAAAAAGGTAATTACAATGGTGTTTTCCCACCTGTATATTTTTGACGTGGTGCTATCTCTAAATGTAGATGGAAGGACTCCAAAGTTAGCAGGTGGATAAAAGTTTAGCAGGGGCACTAAAAGTAGTCGACCTGCCCAGATTTTGGCTCCCCTCTAGATCAACGATCGCTAATCATATCAGGGTCGCATAATGTGTGGACGTTAAAATCTGAAGGGCAGGTTGATATCAAAACAATGGTTTTGTGTGGAGGCGACATGTCAGAAGGAAGTGCATATCGAGCCTGAAAGTGGTGAAGGAGAAAACCAATTTTTCCGGCCCCGATATGCACATTCACATATAACGCTCTATCTTAGATCGACAAGTGGTCACCCGACAATTGTCCCATCACACTCCAATCCCAAGGAGTGATTATCCAATGAGCGAGGGTTGACTTCCACAACCTCAACACCCAATCCAATTGTGACAGGTGGTCTTCTATGGACCATTTGTCTCGTTGTGCTCTAATCCCAATGAATATTTATTTAATGAGGTAGGGGCTGGTAGCTGAAACCTTAGCTCAACCAATAAATGAAAGGCTCGATAGTTATGGCCAAGGAGGATGGAATGTCAGCGAGATACAATGATGGTCAACTTTTTGGAGGTCCTCATTGAACCTGGATTGCATATGGTAGAAGGAAACATGCCCAGTCTGACAGAGGACTGCTTCAATGCAAAGCTTTGAATGGAATTTCCAGGTCACACTCATGGCAGCAGGGTGTTGGTATAAGTATAAATTGATCAGTTTGATATTTTGTTAAGGTCGTCAACTGGTTGAGAAAATCTCCCGATTTTATAATATTTTGCTAGGATTGTTCTCTGGTTATGTATCAAATTTGAGACTTTCACATTAATAGAAGTAAAATTCTCTCATCTCTTTATAAAAATTGTGCTAAAACACTCGGGCATGGAGGATCCAGTCGAGGGTTGTAGTTCTATTGTAATGTAGGTTTGATTACAACATTGTTGTGACCAGTTTTAGTCATCTTCCTTGTTACCCTATTCCCCCTTACACTGAAAGGTTCAGGCATGGAGGATAAAGTTGAGTTGTTGTAGTTGCATTGTGATGTAGGTTTGATCATTATGTTTCTGTGACATATTTCAGTGTCTGAAGCTTAAGTTCAAGAGTGTTCTTGAGCTTGAGTTTTTCTTCACCAAGCTTCTTGAAAGTCAGATTCCCATGGCAGAATTGTCCACCTTTCTCACTAAGTCTTCCCTATGCTCACACTTAAAATCAAATTACTGACTGAATTTAATGAGGCCCTCACTTCCCTGTGCATTTCTTGTCCAGTTCTTGTATTAAAATTATTCTTATACCAAGTTTTTTCCATTTGACCTCCATCCATAACACCAACATCCACCAAATATTTTGATAGGTACTAGGCTTATCCTCATTCAATCTGAGGGTGATTCTCAGTGTTAATATAATAAATATTACATCTCTTTCACATATTTTTCTTCAATTGTAGGGAAGTAATAATACTCACAATGTCGTACGATCCCAAGGTTGTGACAAAAATGTTTACACTTGCGATGAATTCACCCAAATTAATTTTACAATCTCTAACCTTTCCTCCAACTTTTTTTTTGGATATAAATGCCAATTCTACATATCTAAACTCATCTTGTTCTACTTCCTTCACCTTAATTTATTTGTGTGAAACACTAGAAATGGATATATTAGTATCTCTTAGATCTATCAAAACACTAAACTATTGATCTGATATCGTACCTGAAGTCTTGAGGACTATAGACTGATGCTCATCCTAACAATTATTCACCACTACATGAGTACTATTATCATTTCCCAGATCTCCTACTTTCATATGTCATGTTGATCCAAAATTTCTCTCCTTTTCAATAGGAAAATCTCTCTTATATTGGGGTTCTCCATATGTCCAACATCCATTTTTAGGTTCGGTGCTCCAAGATCCAGAGGAGTAATCTACTGGTCTAGGGTTTTGAGGTCCCGATCTGTTATACAAAACATATATATACTATTGTTTTTGTTGAGGACAACATGGATACTATCGCGGTGGTTCTCTATATAAATTACTCTGATTGGTAACCTGTCTATGTGGTGTAGAAAATATAGGCCCTCTAGGTGTATAACATTTCCCAGAAGTTTTTCTAACGGGTTTTTGCTGCTATGGAATTCTAAGTATATGTCTTGTCTTCCAGGAAGGAGTCCTACATTGAGCCCCATTGTTCAACTCTTCTTTAGTGATAGAATATTTCTGTACTACATCGTGCAAAGTCTGAGGAACCAAGATCCTCACCTTACCACGAATGTTGTATTTTAGACCAAAAACAAACTTATTCACTTTTAACTTTTCAGTATTCATATGCAGAGCATATCTTAGCAACACTATAAACCTATCCTCATACTCAGGTACTATACAACTTCCTTATCATAAAGAATTGATTTCATTAAGATGACACTCAATGAACTCATCATATAGGTACCTCTCTCGGAGTCGTTCCTCGAACAATTACCAAGACATGTATTCAATGACCATATTCAACTATGGAAAGAGTGTCTTCCACCAAAGGATCACACTCCCTTTCATCTGGAATACCATCATACAAACCTTCATGTTGGAGTTATAATCACGCAATGAAAAATACATTGCCATATTCTCCAACCAAGCTTCAATGGCTAAACCATCCATGGAAGCCCATAACTCAAGAAATTTTACCTTCTCGATTTCTCTATGAACACTACCACTAAATACAAGAGGGTGCTATGAACCCTCATTGGGTACAAACTCACTACCCTCATCACGATCAAGGTGATTTATCAGTGCCTCAAAAATATTTTGAAAATACCTCATCATACCAATGACATCTCCCACAATGACTTGCTCTTGCTCGATAGTTTGATCTTCTCCCTATGGAGCAAATCCCTCATGTGTAGATGTACTTGGAGAAAGCATACCCCTTCCTCCCACACCTCCATCCTCCATCCTCTAACCATCCTCTAGCCATGATACCTTCCATAAAAAAAAATCTATTTATATTAGTGATACATATTTAATTAAACATAGATCATTGGAAGTCATAATGAGTCTAGTGTCGTAGAGTGGAACCTCAATCTGATACCATATGAAAATATCCTCTATAAATTGTACATCCAAGTGTAAGAGAATACAACGAATGTAATAAAAATAATAATCATAAGGTAACTTTGTCATTTAATACAAGATCTTTCAAGGATCATTTAAAATTACTAACTAATAGAATGATTTCACCAACAACAAAATTTAGTCACAAAAATATATTCTAAATGAAATAATATTGATTTTCCAAGAATCCTCATAGCGATGCAATATGGAGAAAAATTGCAATTGTCTTATCTCCTTACTCAAGTGGTGCAACAACACACTATTTGTGTATAATTTATATCAGTGCGCATCCGATACATTACTTTTCAATCAAATTATAAGTCATTCAACTCTATTGTATAGATTTAAACTCCAATAATACAAACATATAATAAGATCAATTTAATTCTTGTAAGATTCTACATTGCTAAAATATCACTATCATTGATATGATTCATCTATTAATTATATCCATCATTTAATTATGTGGAAAAATAATGGTCAACTTGATCAAGAACCCTTCATATGTCAAATTTAATTCAGTCTAATTAAGAGTACATATTAAGATGAATTTATTCTTTATATCCATAAAATCCCTATTCTCAAGGTATTATATAGTTATATTGTATATGTTATGCATGACTTAAGGAACGAAGAAACCAACCCTATACAATTAACAAAATATATTAAAGTACCCCAACAAAATAAAAGTTTCCAAATACTTATGCACTATGTACGGAGAGGCTACAAAATTAACACAAAACATGTTACAATTTAGAAGAACAATTAAAATAATAACCCAACAAATTCCCAACTAGTGGTCTATAGCATCCACAAACATAATTGATTGTCAAGTACGAAAAGACAAAACATAATGTTGAAAACATTATTACATGCCGAGTCAAGGTTAAAAATCCTATCTAAATAAAAATTTATTGAGAATGAACGAAAAGAGACCAATCTATTCCTATTAATTTATTCATAGATTGGCCAAATGAAGACGTTAGAGAAATAATCTATTATTAGCTATAATAACCATGCCCGAAAATTTGCGGAGTCAACTTGAATTTAACTTAAGAGAGACTGCAAGGTAGGGGTTTATAAGCCCGAGACAATAATAATTTAAATAATTATACTAAATTAAGATTCAATAATATTCCATGTACTGACCCGTAGTAAAATGAAGGTTATTCGTTGGACTATCTAAAGGAATATTATAAAGTTTCGAAGAATAAAATGTGTCTACAATCCAAGGATGTATATATAAATCTTAGCTCACTCAATCAATGGTAATGAAGTACACATACGTCGAAGGTTTAAAAAAAAATATTTTTATTTATTACACATTTACTGATCTAGTGCTTTTGTTATCTAACAATTACTTCACCTCAAGCCATCCTTTATTAAGTAAGAGAACCAACTCTTTTCTACCATGTCGTCCAGTTCTATCGTAGTTAACTAATAATGATGATGATGACATTCTTTAGAATTGGTGGATGAAAGACTAGTCTTCTCTTTTTATCCTGGCTAAAAGAAGTCAAGTCAATTTATCCATTAGAAATATATGTTTTCAGTGGAAAATATCCAAATTAAAAAACCTCACATAGAATACATCGACAAGCAAGATGTTGAACATATTGAACAACAACCTTCCTTTGATTCTCTGAAATGACAGTTTTTTTAATTTGAGAAATAAATTCTTTAGTCCTAAGCCTAGCTTTAGTTGAACCCATGATGATAACATCAATATCAGTGGGAAAAGGCTTAAATGAAGGTCAACATTTGTCTTCTGTTAAAATTCTCTTGCACCTGTCTAGATAACCCATGTAAACTAAATTTTATGTTTTATAACTACAAGTTAGTTTAGTTTCCACTAATCTTTGTGCTCGTGCAATCATTCTCAAATAGAACCTCTTATTTGTATATTGGCTTCCTCAAATCATAGTTCCTAAAAAGGACTATCAAAACTAGATAATGGATTCTCATAAGAATTGACATGACTATAATAATTTGACTCATTGTATCTTTGCTTAACGTGCCAGGCTTGCTTTCGACTATTTATTTATTTATTTTTATTTATGCAAGATCTCATTGAATCACTCACTGGAAGTTTGGAAGAAAATTTATTTGAATGCTTTACCTTCTATATGTACAACTATAGTGAGTCAAATTATTGTAGTTACATCAACTTAGGAGAATCCATTATCTAGTTTTAACAATACTTTTTAGGAACTATACTTTGAGGAAGACAATATAAAAATAACAGGTTCTATTTGAGAATGATTGCATGGGCACATAGATTAGCAAAAATTGAACTAACTTGTAGAGATAAAACATAAAATTTAGTTTGCATGGGTGATCTAGACAGGTGCAAGGGAAATTCAACAGAATAATAATGTCGACCTTCAACTAACCCTTTTCCCATTGCTATTGATGTTATCATAGTGGGTTGTCTTAAAGTTGATCTTAGGAATACATAACTTATTTCTCAAATTCAACCAACCGTCATTTCATAGAATCAAAGGAAGGTTGTTGTTCAATATGTTCAATGTTTGTTCATCAATGTATTGGATGCGATGTTTTTTCATTTGGATCTGTGCCACTGAAAACATATCTTTCTGATGGAGACATTGACTTGACTAGTTTTAGACAACATAAATAGAGAAGACTGGTTTTTCATCCACCAGTTTTAAAGAATTCCATCGTAATCGTTATTAGTTAACTATGGTATAAATGGTGGACCTGGTAGAAAAGACTCGGTTCACTTACTATTTAAAGGATAACTTGTGGTAACATAACTGTTAGATAACATAAGCACTGGATCAGTAAATGAGTAATAAATAAAAATAAATATTCATTTTCCCTCACATCCACAATTAGTTCTTGTATTTTCTCCTAATTGCCCTATAGTTCCCTAATATCTCCTTTATTGTGTCTCCCAACTAATTTACAGTTGGATTTTGATTAGGACTCTTCTCTTAGTTAGGATTTAGAGTCTAGTTTGACATAGGATTCTAACTCTATGTTCACAACCCATTCTCTCATGAAAATAATTTCTTTTTAATTAAAAAATTCATTTTATTAATTTCATGCACACATTATGCACATGTCATAATATTTTATTCTTCCTATAATAGTTTTATTTAGTCTAAAAAATTTCCTTAGTCTAAAGGAGTTATGCCTAGTTATGTCAATTAGTAAATGAGTAATAAAAAATAATAATTATGCATTTTCCCTCACATCCACAATTAGTTCATGGATTTTACTCTAGTTGTCCCTTAGTTCCCCAAAGTCTCCTTTATTGTGTCTCCCAACTAATTTACAATTTAAATTTGATTAATACTCTTCTCTTAGTTAGGATTTAGAGTCAAGTTTCACTTAGGATTCCAACTCTATGTTGACATCCCATTCTCTCATGAAAATAATTTATTTTTAATTAAAAAAATCCTTTTATTAATTTCATGCACATGTTGTGCACATGTCATAATATTTTACTCTCCCTATAATAGTTTTGTTTAGTCTAATTTTTTTCCTTATGCCCCTTCAATATATAAATTCATTTAGACATAACCATTTTAGACTTTGCTTTTATTATGTTTCCATTTTATAAATTAATATAATTTATTTTCTCTTCTAATCAATTCTAAGTATTCATTTTATTTTCTGTGGTATTCCAGAGATTTTATTCCCTTATTAATTTATTCATGCGACCTTTCCTTCAAGATGCACCTACGTGCTTGTAACATCCCATTTCTTGCCCGCATTGAGCAAACTTATTCTTGAGGAAACTTTCTTGCAAATGATCCAGATTATTATACCATTGATTGTTGATTATTATTATGAGGCATTATGGATGTGATTATATGTTATTTTGCTGCATTGACTTAGACATATGCTATTGACTCAGTTCTCCTAAGTGTGTAGAATTTGGACCTCGAGGATGCAGAGGCATCGATGAGACCCTTGGACTCTAGACCGAGTCAGGGAGTGGACTATTGGGGTTTGATTATTGTATATATGACCTATGTGCATCTGATTAGATGTTATGATTATGGATTTTATTTCTGACATGATTCGTTGATGATGCAGGATGATGATAGCTTGCCGACCAGATTCACATGTGGAGTAGAGGGGCCACGCACGAATACCAAAGACATTGAGGGAGAGGTGTGGATAGAAGCCCTGCCATAGCCTACTAGCACTCCCACCGTAGCTCGAACTGTAGGTTAACGACTACCTAGTTTTAGAAGACCCACAATGTCGTGAGGGAAGACTACGACAGTCGCTCACAATGATTATAAGGGGCGCACAATAAGGCAAGGGTGTTATTCCCTAGAGGCCCTTAGTCTGCCATAGGATCACCTAGTGGAGTATCGACTCCAAGGGTTTCTTATGTATACCAAGTCAGGTAAGAGGCGAGTGGCACCATTGGAGCACGTAGTGTGTCCTGAAGGGCATGTCGCTCAAGGGGAACGAAATGAGGCGAGTGGTACCCTTGTAGCACCCAGTGTGTCCTGAAGGGCATGTTTTTCAAGGGAAACAAAATGAGTCAATTGGCACTGTTATCGCACGGTTTGTAGGAAAGGTCCAAAGGGATTGAGTCAGGGCTTGAAACCGGCGTAACAGGAGCTTCCCCACCCA
>SNQJ01S0021230.1:68649-83923 GCA_010110895.2 Picea sitchensis | reverse complement strand
GTTGGTTATGGTTGTGCATGGAATATGTCTCATTTATCTATGTTGTAGCATGAATCTTGAACTCTTCATTTGAATATTTCATGCCTCTTTATTAATTAAAAAATTATCAGAATTCGAAATTAGTTCAAAAGTGAATTTTGAGTGAACGTGCCCAGCCTATGGGTGGCTAGGTACGTTACACTCAACCATAAACAAGATATCCTCAATACCAATATACTAATATAACCAATATGTGATACAAATCAATGTACCATAACATCTCCAATGTGTACATCAACATGTACCAAGAACATGTCTCACACCATGCACCAAATATGTCCCTTATTAGGGTACCTAAGTATGTACCAAGATCACCAACATGTGCCTCTAACCATGCATCTTATCTTTAACCATATACCTCAAACAACATGCCAGTCATCCAACCAAGTACCAATATCATCAAGAGATGTATCTCATACATATGCTACCATGTATCAAGTGTGTATCTCAACCATATACCAACATCACCATGGCATATACCAAACCAGATATCAAGATAGCCAAGGGTGTACTTCCACCAAGGTATCATATCATCACCAAAGTGTACCATATCACATACCATCACCACCATGCCTTAAGCATGTACCATACCATAACCAAGAATAAACAATATTCATATAAGCATACTTGTAACCTATAGTTGACATGTTGTATTGAAATATTGACCTGTAACTCTTCATAGGATTCAACAACTTGGTACAAAAATTTTTACCAAATTTTCCTTCGCCTCACGGGACTAAAAATCTATATCACGTGGGGTCTCGCATGACATGTCATATGCAACCCACAGGAGTGCCTCATGTGACACCCTCTAGTTTACCCATAAGGGCCTTCTAAATTAGGGTTACAGAAAAACCCTTGCTCTCTACAGGTCCAAAACTTTCTCTCTTCTTGCGCACTTTCTATGCTTCCTCAGACTCGACCTCAGATTCACCAATATACAAAAATATTCTCATAAGATAGATATTCAATGAATGTGTGAGTGTACTTATGAGAGACTCCTTGATGTTTATTTATACTTTTGTTGGGTAACCTCTTTCCTTAATCTTAGGGACTTCTTGCCTTTCTTGTAACAACCACTTTTCCCAATTAATAAAGAATTGTATCCAACTAGGGGATTCTTGAACATTCTTTGGGGATTCTAACTTTATGAGGGAATATCTGCCTAACCATGAGGAACCACATGGAATAACACATATCATCGTAAATGACATGATGAGGACTATCCATCTATGAGTGCGCTACATGTATTTTCACTATCCTTCGTGTCCTTATTCCTCAAACGACTTTAGGTCTCATGAATACATCTTCAGGGATTCATGTATACTTAATCAAATGCACCCAACACATCTGCTGACATCAACCAATCTTGTTGAAATCAATGAAAAATAACTCGTCATCAATATCGATTATAACTCTGGGGTATCTCGAACACTCCTAGGATTGACATCAATGACAACCAACTGTCCAAACCAATTGTCAAAAAATAAAGGATTTGAAGAACACACATCAAGAAACATATCTTAGGAAGCATCAAGGAAGCACGAAGAAACATAGCAGCAAGAGATTGTTGTACAACCAAGGAAAAATAAAAGCAAAAATAAAGTAAGAAAAAACACAGTTGAATCTATCATACGAGTAAAGATGACAAGGTCCATGAAAATAAATCTTGAAGAGGACAGGGAAATAAGAGAACTTGATCCAATCCAACTAGATGACTATGGATATGTGGAAAGAAAGGAAAGGGAAGCGAGAGCAACATCATCTATTAAAAAAAATTCCTCAAAATAATATTCATCTCAAGCAAAAAATATCGATGATCAAGTCCCAATATCTACATGGATGACAAAATCAAAATTGAGAAAGAAGAAGAAAGAGGTAAAGAAATTGAAGGCTGAAATAAGAGAGTTAAAATTTTTATACTCCTACATAAAGGATGAGAATGATATACTAAAAATGAACATGGCAATGATTGTCAAGGAAAATGACGAGTTAAAAGAAGAAATGAAGAAGTTTAAAGAAGAGTTTGCAATAATAACTCAAGTGAATATTCAGGAAATAGGGCAGTCATCAGGAAGGTAGAAGCTAAGGAAGAAATCATGATGGGTCCACCTTAAGTTTAAGTTTGTAGGAGATGTTGGGTCCACCTTTTTGCCATAAAAACAGTCATACACACCCCATTTTTACCACTCATTTCCTCAATTTTTGGCATTTTGTACCTATTTTCACTAAACCCACGATCGATAAAGGATACAAAAGATAAATTGTTAGTTTTGTCTCAATTTTCTATTTAATAAGGAAAATTCTCAAAATCTTGAATTTTTATCTGCATTTTACCGAAAGTGAGTTTTTCTTGTAATTTCTCTGATCTTAGCATATTTGCAGGTTGAATTAGAGAAAAAGAAAAGGATGTGTTTCGTTACCAACATTTACACCATTGGTCATGGGCTTTTGGAGCATGGGAAAATGATCGAAGGTCGTTGGTCAAACACGTTTCTATCACAAGAAAACCAATAGAAGAAAGAACAAGATTTGATGTCCTCACGATTTTTGGACCAAATCTCTCATCTGATGTTCGATCTAGCATCCTTAGGAGGTCGTTTAGATCTTTTGATTATCCAAGAGAGATTCTAGGCTATATTATTTACACTTCCTCATGTATAAATATGCCAAAACTTCAAGGCATTGAGAATTTGAATTTGGAAAACTTTTGAACATATTGTAGTTGATTTTATCAATACAAAGTATCTGGTTTTGCTCCATTTGATTTGCTAAGTCTATGCATGATCCAAATCTTGGAAGGGCCCCCTTGCAATKATCTATGCAACAGTTGTACATTGTTGTACAYAGATTGTATTTYYTGCTTMTTTAATTAGTGTGTGCTGGTAAATATTATTGTATCTCTATTTCTTTTAAATAGTTCTTTATTTTTAGTTTTAATTGCAGAAATTTTCCCTTTTGAAAATAAGGTTTAAATGAATCATGAAACCCTCTTTTGATCCATAATTTGTATATGTCTAAAATGAGTATTTATTTGAGGTCATGACTGTTATGACAATTTATTTTTACAACTTTTTTTCCCACCATTGAAGACCATGAGAAATATGGGTAAAAGAGATTGGAATTTTGTTTGCATTTCCTTCTTTTACAATTTATGAAAGACACAATTAAAATAGAGTATTATTGTAGAGGTTATCACTTGTTGAGTTAAAGTTATTTCACAGTTACTAGAGTATCCTTTTAAGGGACTTCTTCACCCTACAATCTGTATTTCCACCATTGAACTATGATAAATGAAACTAGTCACTAGAGGAAGCTAAAATTCACCCTACAAACTGATTTTCAACCGATAAAAACTATGGTAAATGAATTTAGAGGACTTAGCATTTCTTGAATCTTTTGTGTTCATTGATGCATACAAAATTCTTTAAGTTGATGGTCAAGTTGAGTCTTTTCATAGATTTTCTTTCATTTCTTGAAACAAATTTCCTTTGTGACATAATTGTCTACCATTGAGGTTGTGAGCATTTGAAGAATTAGTTATTGTTTCTTACGAAAAATAATTTATAAAAGTATTTTTGCAGTGTTCCTTGAAAGAGTTATTTTAGAGTTAAGATTGATTTTAAGACTAGTATCTTAACATCTAGTGATGTGCCTCTAAGATTACAAACCCTCAAATGATACTTTAATGTCTTAGTTTATGCAATTGAATTAGTGAGCTGACAATTTATTTCTAGTTGGTAAGCAATAGTCTTCAAATGATATTAGACATTAAGTTGCATATTTTTTAATTCTTGAGCTATGTCGAGTTTGGTTTTTCTTACATATAGTAGTGTTTATTTTATTTTGTATCTTATCTACAAATTTGGTGTCATTTTATTCTTACCAACTTTAAGCTCTACTTGATTTATTAGCAACTATTGTTATATTGGGTACATTTATTAACTTAGATTTACAATTAAAATTAACTTAGGAATATATTAAGATTAGGAAAGCACCTTAACTTAACATCTTAAAATAAATAAATGATTAACATAAGGTTCATCCTAAAGTTCACATGCTCACAATAGTTGTAGGATAAGTGTCATTAAGGAGAATGACTCCACTAAATAGCTTAACAATTAATCTAATGTCATAGGTTTAGCGAGTCTAGGGATAAAAACCAATAGGGATACCATCACCATTTCTCGCTATGAGCCCTATGGGGGTGTTTTGAGGGTGTTTTCAGTGTTCTTTCCTAGGTTCCACTTTTGCCATGAACAAGGGTGACCCCACTCCTCATCCTTCACACCTTCATGCTACACCCTCTCCCTTATGAATGCACAAATTCACCACCAATTGTCAACCTCATGGGTCGAAGGTATTACAAATAATTACCTACACCCACCAACAATAATGGGTGAAGGTGTGAGGTTAGGTGGTGAATGCATAGATTTGTAAATCTTTCAAACCTCAATCCTACCCTGGTGGTTTACACTTATCTATTAATATAACTATTTCATATATGTTATGAAACTATAATATTAAAATTAAAAATCCATCAACAATTTCTATTATACATAATAAATGTGTTTATATTCCTATTAAATAATATAAATACAAATTCTTTTTATTTATAAATATAAATCAATTAATATGAACTAAAATATATTTTAAACATTATTACTCGATCTCTCATTTCAATTAAATTACATTTAAGGGTTAGCATACATATGTTCCAGTGAACAGTTTACTCATCATCAACAAGACGTTGCATTAAAAAAAAGATGATGGTGATAGAGATATATCTCCCCTTAATGATGGGTAAATGATTCACCCAAAATGACATCCAACAACAACAAAACATTAACACTAAATTCTATACCCTTTAACTCAATTTATTCTAAATGAATTAACAACCATATGTCTAAATGCAAAATATTACAATCTACATATACTTTGATTTACTAAAAAACATTAACACTAAACTCCATACCCTTTAACTCAATTTATTCTAAATGAATTAACAACAATATGTCTAAATGCAAAATATTACAATTTACACATACTTTGATTTACTATTTGTTTAGAAAATTAATAAGATAAAACATTAACACTAAACTCTATAACCTTTAACTCAATTTATTCTAAATGAATTAATAACAATATGTCTAAATGTGAAATATTACAATTTACACATACTTTGATTTACTATTTGTTTAGAAAATTGATAAGATACAAAGTTTCATATGATTATAATAAGGATTATATTAATTAATTAATTATAAATTAAACATATTTTTTTTTCCTTATTTTTTTATTTTAACAAAATAATTTATAATTAATATGACATCCAACAACAAAACATTAACACTAAACTCTATACCCTTTAACTCAATTTATTCTAAATGAATTAACAACAATATGTCTAAATGCGAAATATTACAATTTACACATATTTTAATTTACTATTTGTTTAGTATGATAAAATAAAAAGATTCATATGAATCTAATAAAGATTATGTTAATTAATTAATTATAAATTAAACATGTTTTTTTTCTTATTTTTTTATTTTAATAAAATAATTATGATAAAATAAAAAGATTCATATGAATCTAATACAGATTATGTTAATTAATTAATTATAAATTAAACATGTTTTTTTTCTTATTTTTTTATTTTAATAAAATAATTTGTAATCCATGTTTATTTTGATATATTAGCTAATATTTATTATATTTTACTCATCAACATAGCTAAATGAAAATAGCATGCATAAAATAAACACATGTTATATTTTTAAAACTGGTGTATATTTAAAATGAGCAAACGGTAACAATGCAGAAACATCGGATGAGGTAAGAACTATTGTGTACTATATTCAATGTCATAAGAGGGAAAGATGTAGAGTTATAGTTGTAGGAATTCATTCTCAAATGATCGATCTTATTTTCAATTTTTTATTAACTTTTTTATTGTAAAGTTAGAATTGAAATGAAAAGAGGTGTAAGATTTATAATGATTTCCATAATTATTTGGTAGCATCCGCATTTGCTTATTCATCATAGAAAACATAAAACCTATTCCTACGCATTCACAAGATATTGTCTATATCTAAGCATAAATTTTTAGATATATAATTTTATATTTATACATGTTATACAAGATATTGTCTATATCTAAGTATATAATTTTATATCTATACATGTTATAAATATTGTTATAGATTTATAAAAATTATATTTGAGAATGAAATATGAAGAAAGAAAGATAAGTGTAAATTGATAATGGTGATATTCAACATTAATAGATAAAAATAAGTAATACTTTGTGGAGCTAGGTTTCTGGCTCTGTGGGTTTTGTGGCTAGGTTTTGTTAGCCGCATTCATTGCCTCCATTGTGAAGGGTGATTCGGAGCATAAGACCCTTCTAGGGTGAGTGGGCATGGGCGTTTCGAGGGTCAATGGATGGTGGCGGTAGAGGATTCAAACCCTGCGGTCTTTACGGTTTGGAGAATCATTGTGTCATGTATGGGCTCGCGATCCTTCAACGGTTAGCGACATATTACCTGGGGAAGTTGTTAGGGGTTGAGGCCGTTGCTCTGGTCCGAGTTTCGGGAATGATTCCCTGAGCCTGCGTCTGCCTGAACTGGTGAGGCTCCACTTTCTTTTCGGGCAGCCTTCGTGTGTTCGAGGGCTAGATTCTGGGTGTGTGATGGTGATTAGCAATGAATTTTTGTGGTGGTGGTGGCTTCGGGAGTTTGTTGCAGTCGATTTCTTCTTTTCTCTTCGATTTTTTTGGACCCTCTTAACCTCTTCCTCCTTGGCAAAAAGAGGTATTTGACCAGATCTTTGAGGTCCACATTGGGGGCGTGAAGTGTTTTGATTAACACTTTGAGGTTCTTTGGGGGTGTGTGGTGTTGGGTAAACACTTTGAGGTCCGTTGGCAACGTGTGACTTCTGGTTTATCTTCTTTTCTGGTTTTTGTTGGGGTATCTCTTTTTGCAGCTTACCTGCTAGTTTTCATCTCTGGAGACTTTCTGGGGATGTATCTAAATTTGTTTATGAGCATGGTTTATGGACTAGTACTGCTATGAACATCTGTGGGGTCTTCAAGATGTAAAAAAGTATATTTTCACTAATACAATTGAGCAAATTTTCTATTGGAAAAGATAAAAATAAATAACATGATACTAAATAAAATCATATTAAAGCATTATTTCCAAATAAATACTAATTATTTAATATTGATAAGGGTGTTTTCAAGGAAGAGGAAAGAAACACGTTCTACTATATTCATAGGAGAGAGAGTCATAGAGCTATAGAAAAATTAGGAACTCGTTGTCAAACTATTGATATTTCTTTTAACCTCTTATGGTAGACTTAGACTCGAATTGGAAGGATGTTTGATGTTTGTAATGGTTCACATCCTTATTGGGTGGAATCCACACCCTCTCACTCATCATAGAAAACATAAGACCTTTTCCCACATGTTCACAAGATATTGTTTAGATATTTAAATATATAGTTTTGTATTTATAAATTTTATAATGATTGTTGTATAGATTTATAAAACTATATTTGAGAATGAAATATTAAGAAAAAAAAGTCTTAGTGTAAAATCCCAATGGTGATATTCCACAATGACGATGTCAAAGATAATGATGAGGATAAGGAAAATGAAAATGATGATGACGATGACGATGATGAAGGCCATCCATTGAAATTGACATTGGTCAATCAAAACTTAATAAAAATGGTAAGGAATTAAATTATTAATTGGTTTTCTTTATAATTTTATTTTTATGATCGAAAGGATTGGAAATAAGCTTTCCTAAATCTCCATATTTTTGTTGAGTTAGCAATTTAGGAAGGTCAATGTTACATATATTTCACAGAATTCTTCTTATCACTTCTTTTAGAAATAGGGACAATGATCCTTTGAGTCCATCTCATAGAGAAACCTTGTTTGATTTCCAAGTTGAATAGCTTGTTAATGTGAGGGATAAGGATAGATCCTCCAACTTTTAGGATATTGTTTGATAGCATTCAATGACCTTATCCTTCCCCTTTTCAGGCCATTTGACTTCAAACTATATCTTCCAACACAAAAATATGTTTCTTAGTAATAAATAATTGAATGTTGTCCATGACATTAGGGGATTCATAAGGTTTTTTAAGGTATGAATTCCAATCCCTCAAGGAAATTGTATTATTTTCTTTAAATTTTTTTGTGTTAGAATTTCCCTCTAGAATTTTTTAAGATCGCATTTAGAAAGGTGTAAAATCTTCTTCTTCTTTTTATTTATGTCATGTCTTTTCTTTTTTTTTTTCTTTTGATTAATTTTTTTTAATTATTTATCTTTTTATTTTCTAAGGATGAGGTTTCTTTGATGGATTTTCTAGTAATTTTACACTCTTTATCATACAAAAGGTTGGAAATTTGATTTTTCATTATACTCAATACAAAATGTAGAAAAAAAAATCATGTAACTATATTAAAACATCAAACATTTCTCCTAACCAAGTTACTCAACATTAATAACAATAATACAATTGTAAATTAAAAAATATTGCATTATCGATCCCTTCTTAGATTATGTCATTGAAAAATATCTTTATAGAGGAGGAAAACTCCCTCTCACCAAGAAAATTCGAGGGTTGATTGATGTAGGGTACCAATTGAAAAAATGAGTCTTGTATTCACAATGTTGGTAAGTATTTAATATCAATGAATTAGGTGTTAAAGTCATTAACATGTGGGCTTATAATATCGACAAATATAGACCATTCTCTTCCCCTCATTCTCTTCCCCTCTTTACTCAAACATCATTCACTTGAGTTTGTTCTAATAAAATGTCTAGGATAACCATCAAATATAACAACTCATAACCCATTTCCAACAATAGGATGGAATATCTTGATAAATATACAAAATGTAGTAAGTTATAGAATTTGATATAAATGAAATTTATCTTTCACTTTCTAGGTATCTATAGTATCTCATAAATAAATCGATAAAACATTTATACAAATTCATTATTACTAAGTTACAACAAACATACAATATTTTATACATTAATTTATTAACTACCCTAAATCTTATATTCAATAAATGGTATCCAACCCCTTCTTGTTTCACAATGATAACACAAAAATATGCAATCCCCGTTGAACCATATTTTGTACAACATACTATATAATGTCTACATACTGAAAATAGTCCATACATGATGGCATTAACCATACCAAGAATGATGAGGGATAATTATATGTAATTCCATCTTCTGTTTCCTCCATTTGTACCCATCCTCCAAAACCAGCTTCTACATTTAATTTTAAAGATACATATATGTTTTTTTTCATTTAATTTTGAAGACACATATATTTCCTTTTCCATTTGAATGAACTTCCTCATTTTCATAGGTTCTCTATTTCTACATAATCCACATAAAAATCATATGTTTCAAATAATAGAAAAAGAGAACAATTAAGATAGCATCATCCAAAAACCATGTTCTTTAAATTGATAGCTCCATACATTCTTAATAATTACAAGCATTTTAAAAAACCACTTGAATATTAACCATTTAATTAATGTTCTCTTGACCTTTATTTTTGGAATTTTATTGATATGACATTTTTTTTATTTCTTCTTTTTTCATGGAAGACACATTTTTGGAAACCCCTCATTTGGATGATAGTATGGGAGGTAAAATGATCGATTTCATTTTTGGAAATCTAATCTAGTGTGGAAATTAAGTGAATCCTAACAATATATTCTTCAATATATATGTCTCGGGATTTTTCCCCATGATATCCTATTTGTAATTCACATCACTTAACCACTCGAGCTAACTCACCGGGCTAGGGATATGGAATTATTATAATATTTGATTATTTATATTACACATATTTGAGCAAATTTTGTTTCACATAGGAGAGAGGATGGTTGAGCATTAAGCATAGTTATATTACAACAAAACAATAGTTATTTAAATAAGAGGAACCACTCTCTTGTGGCTATCTCAATTGGCCTAAAGATAGTGGTATATTTGAAATTATATATTTTTATGGACCACTTCTCTCAACCAATGTCATTGGAGCTTATACATTTCCCTAGACCACTTCTCTCAACCAATGTGGGATATTAATTTTTGTATGGAGAGATATTTATGTCATAGAAAAAATTGTAATACACACACATGTTAATTTATCTAACTTAGTAATATTATTTTTTGTTATTGGGAGTTCCTTTTTATTCTTAAGCAAGTTTGGAGGGGGTGAGATTGAGCAACAAACATACTCACAGTGTAACCAATCCACCATGTTAGATGTTAAGAACCAGACAACACTAGTATTCCAATCGAGGATGAAGGCCTTCAGTAACCACTCACAAAACCATATCAAATATCAACAAACTGATGTCCTGACCTGGTAAAACCCCTACGAGGAAACATCCACGACCCCAACCAACGCGACCACTTGTAGCAGTTTATTAATGCAAAATAAAAATATTACAGAGAGATTTTACAATAGAGTTTCTCACAATAGATCATCGAAAAATGGCCCTCCATGCTATTTAAATAGAGATCATGGACCAATCAGGTGTTAAGCAACGAATCAATGGTCGTTAATATCAAGGAGAGTATGAACCCTCATATCACTCTATATCAGGAACATATTGTGACCGTTGGATTTCCTAACTACAAATGCATACTAATGCATACTAAAGAAACACACTAAGAAACAAACTTTTACCTAACGATACACTAGACCAAGTAGATCTTAACTAAATCCTAAGTGTCTAAATATCCTAACATCCCCACTTAAGTACAACTTGGGATAGGATTCAAGGATTTACATTAGTGAAACAATAGGATAAGGAAGGAGGCATTAGAGCCTATCCCCCCTTGATTAAAACTTCCTGAACTCTTAACATACATCGAAGTTTGGAAAACTTTGCTTCTGTAAGAGACTTTGTGAAAAATTCTGCAACTTGATCTTGTGTAGGGAAAAAGAGCATTTCAATAACTTGATCATGAATGATATTTATAATGAAGTGCATGTGTAGCTCGATGTGTTTATTGCGTTCATGTTGAACAGGGTATTTGGCGAGCTTGATGGCACTCTGATTATCACACCAAAGGTTGGTCGGATGATGTTTCTCGAATCCAAACTCTGAAAGGATCAATTGAAGCCACAAGATTTCCTAACTTGCATTTACTGATGCTTAGTACTCTCCTTATGCTGAAGAAAGTGAAATGGATTTTTGTTTCTTACAGACCCAAATGAAAGGTCCTAAACCAAGGATGAAAACATAACTTGCAGTAAACATCCAAATATCAAGGTCACCAACTCAATCTGAATTAGTGAAACCAACCAATAAAGGAGTCTCCTCTGAACTGAACTATACCATGGACATAGAGAAATATCCTTTTAATTGGTTGCCAATGGCTTTCATGGGGTCTTTGCATATATCGGGAAACAAAACCAATAGAAAAGGAAATATCGGGACGGGTATGAGTCAAGTATAAGAGGATATTGTTTCTGGATCACGACTCTCTGAAAGTTGATCCAAAAGAGAAGAGGCTCGTTGGAACTGTGAACGTGTCCGATACTAATCTGAAGAATCATCGACAAGATCACCAACTACTTCTCATGTTGAACGAACCCATCTAGGAAGTGATGGAGCTAGTGCTGGATCAAGTTCAAATGACTCATCTGGAGGAAGGTGAGTAAGGGAAGGTGGATTTTCATCCGCACTATCATCATTTGAAGAAGAAACTACAATAGGAACATAAGAAGGCATGAACACTGAAGATGGATCGTATGTCGAAAAAGGTACAAACATTGAAGATGGCGCGTAGGTCGAAGAAGGCACAATCTCTAAATTAGGCTCACACGCCAAGATATTTTCATCAAATTTAACATCTCTTCTAATAATAATTTCATTACAATGTGGTTGAGGAAGTCCATAACCTTTGACATCTTCATAATAACCAACAAATATACACTTCTCACTTTTAGGCTGTAATGCTTTCCTTTATTCATTAGGAATGTGAGCCCATGCTATACTACCAAATACATGGAAGTGACTTACATCTGGTTTAATTTTAGTCTAATCTTCTTCCGGTGTTATATTTTTAAGAGCTTTTGTGGGAGTGAAATTTACTATATAATTTTCACAGTTGATGGCTTCTTCCCAATGATTTAGACTTAATTTCTTAGATTGGATCATACAATTACCCATTTATTTTAATGTGTGGTTCCTTCTCTCAGCAACACCATTTTGTTGTGGTGTATATGGAACAATGTGTTTCATTTGGATGCCCTGTGTAGTGCAGTAACTTGTAAAATTATTGTTCACATATTCACTTCCATTATATCTTCTTAACCTTTGAATTTGACGTCAAAATTTCTTTTCTACAAGGGCCCTGTAGGCCAAAAATTGTCAAAAATAAGTTTTAAGAAGTAAACCCAAGCACGTCTTGAAAATTCATCAATGAAAGTTAAGAAATAATTGCAGCCATAAAAGGAAGGAGGAGAAAGTGGACCACACAAGTCATTGTGAACAAGATGCATATGATATATTGGAGTTATATGTTGTGATGGAACATTTCTCTAAAACAATATGGGATAATAATTTTTGTATAGATAGATATTTGTGCCATATAAACAATTCCAAAATGCATAGATGTTAAGGATATATGACAAGTAGTAATGAGCCTTTTTAGGAAGGCATATTAAATGGGTTAAGTAGATGAAAATATGTTAATGTATTTGATTTAATAATGGGTATTTTGGGAAGGCATGTGAAGGGGACACTGTAGAGTATATTCACATTACAACCAATCAACCATTATGCTAGGAGGAAAACAAGGGGTACCACTCCCTTTTCAATATGACCATTAACATAAGGGTCATAGTTGTGAAAATCGACACTTAAATATATAGAAACATCTCATAATAATGATAATAATGATAATTAGTTATATAATAGTTCAACAAATAAAGCTAACCAAATAATCTCTAAATATTAAGAATTTTAAGAATTTCTAATGATCCGCTATATAATTTTGGTTAAATAAATAAAGTTAACCAAATAACCTTTACATGCCAACAATTTTAATATTTTAAACAATGCTCATTATCATGATAAACATTATCTTTAAATATTTTAGTTTAATAAATAAAGTTAACCAAATAACCTTTACATACCAACAATTTTAATATTTTAAACAATGCACATCATCATGATAAACAATATTTTTAAGTCTACCAGACATGGGATGCAACCAAGCCATAGTGTATGAATTATATATTTACAACGATATAAATAGTTGGAAGATGTGATATATCATGCCCTTAAATAGTTAAAGGTGATTCTTTAAAACATGTATTATTATTATTATTTTTTTTATTTTTTTTTTGGTTTGAAGGGTTAATTTGATTATTTTTTTTAGTGTTTGTATTTTCAAAAGATTTTATTATATATTGGTTTTTTAAAAGTTGAGTGGACAACCTACTCATTGTTATGGGCAAATCAGTTATAGGAATGATAAAGAAAAGTAGGTTGGAGTTAAAATTAAATAAAATGAAAATAATAGGTATTGAAGAAATCATAAAAAATAAAATTTTGAATGAAAGAGATAAATAGAAATAATTAAAAATATTTAATAATGGGAGATGAAAGAAATAAATAGAAATTTGAAGATATAGGAAACCATAAAAAAAATATAGGAAACCATAAAAAAGGATATAAGACAGAGATTTGAGAAAATAAGAAAAAGATATATGAAGCTATAAAAAGGATATAAGAGAGAGAGATTTGAGGATACAGGAAAAGATATATAAGAAAGCATAAGAGAGAGATTTGAGGATATAAGAATACGATATAGGAAGCCATAAAAGAAATATATGAATGAGAGATTTGAGGAGAAATTAAAGAATATAAGGGAGAGATTTGAGGATATATGAGAGAGATTTGAGGAGAAATTAAAGAATATAGGAAGAAAAGGAACCATGAGAAAGTAGGGTAACATATAAGATAGAGAGTAGAGGGGTTTTTTAATTGAGTTTTATATTTTATATAAATGGTAAGATATCATTTTTAAGAATATATACTTTATTAACTGTATACATGATTATTAGACACAATTAACCAAAAAAAAATTATGATTTCCAATAATTTACTAAACATTTTTATAATTCATAATAATTTACTAAACAATTGAAAATATAATGAGAAAATATTTAATTAAAACACTCTTAAAAAAAATCAATAAACTTTACACTATATTTTTATCAAATTCACACATAAATTTTAATAACTAAATATAAATGCATTAAACCTAATTTTGTATTCCAATTCGCTTCCTGATACCAAATAACATAAAATGGGCTCTCTGTAGTAAAATAACAAAGCATGATCTTGATACTACATCCATGTCGTTTCTTCACCGCCCAACTGTTATTATGAGAATGAGGTGCTTATTCAAGTTCCTCTCATCGCCAGGTTGAAGCTCACTGGCGATCATTCCTCCAATGAAGCAAACCCTGTCAATAGCCTCCTTTGCAACGTACACCACGTGAAGTTGGTAAAGAGCTCCACCTGCCATGCTGGGAAATGACACCATTAACCTTAATGGGAGCCCCGGGAGAGGTTTCATTGCTCCTGCCAAATCAATAATTACCCTTATGGCATTAAGAGAACCGAGGTAACAATTTGTTTCAATAAACGCCGACATAAAAGTAAAATAAAATCCAGAATAGTTAATCCAAATACCATTTGTATTCTGCAATCCTCTTTGATCCAGATTTTAAAAACCTAAGGAAGTCTGAACAGAAACATCAATCTATGATTACAAATTTGTATATACATAGACAAAACTTTTATTTCGTAGCATTACAGACTGAAAGAGATCTCCACACAGAACTTTCTCGCGCTTTCATTTCGCAGACACAGATGTGGGCATCGCGATAAAGCTCGGCAGCTCATCACCGGCCATAATCACAATTAATTTTTCCTCCTTATCGCCTGAATAATTTGGCGCATAAATCTCCCTCATCTCGCTCTTTCTGCCATGCTCGACAGTTGATTCGCTACCAAGCCCTAATCTGATCGTACTTACTTGATCATTATTATCAGAGTCCTCCCGGCGGGAGCAAAGCAGATCGCTTAAAGCAAAGACTATCAGAGCCATAATTATAATCGCTCCGCCCAACACGTATGGAAGTGGCGTCTCCCATAGTG
>SNQJ01S0021230.1:42881-68639 GCA_010110895.2 Picea sitchensis | reverse complement strand
CACCCTCTCTATTCCCCTCGATCTATATCCTTCTCACTCTATTCCTCTCTCACACTCTCTATAATTATATCTATGCCCTTGAATCTCTCTCCTACACTATTTACCTCTCTCACTCTCTCTCTCTCTCTCTCTGTCACTCTCTATCTCTCTCATTCTCTCACTAGAGAGGGAGATACAAAGAAGAAATTAGTATGGATTTAGCCTAATAATGGATCAAAAAATGAAATTGGTAGGGATTACTTATAGGTGCTAGGATTCTCTCGCTACTCAATATGATTTCTATTGATCCGAGAGGGATGCATCCTCAGGTGGTTATATTGGTCCTAGCTATAGGTATTTATCTTTAATGAGGTCTTCAACTGAAGGATATGAAACTAGTTGGGCTACTAGATATTGATCTGAGTTAGGTGATGGGGATGGTTATTTACCTCTAATTGGATATCTAACTTATTTTAGGTAAATAGTGTCCATTTATCCACAACTTGATCTACACCTGTATTTTCACTTGGCTTGTGGGGGAGAGGGGTAGAGTTGGAGAGAGNGAAGAGGAGAGACTGAGAGAACATGCAAAAGAGAGACAAAGAAAGAGAGGGGTGGGAGACAAAGGATCTTCATGTTTTGAGGTTTCATCATCAGAGAATTCCTTGATGGCCATTAAAAAAACATCTTATGGGTTGTTGTCTTCTTCATCAGAGGAGATACCTTCATCATTGGCATATATATTTTTCTTTTTCATGTAATTCTTCCTTTTCTCTTAATTTTTGTCACTTATATAGTGATATTTGGTTTTATTAAAATTAGAGTCCCTTTTGTAAGGACACTTAGTAGAAAAATGTCCTACTATACCACAATAAAATCACTTGAAAGAGATATTACCTTTGTATTGTCCAGTTTGTTTATTGAGCCTCCTGATGAAGTTTGCTTCCTTTGCATATGATTCTTCTTCAGAGGAGTCATATGTTTGATTTCATTTTGAGTTTGTCCCTTTTGACACTTTGAATGCTTCCTCATGATTTGATGGATTTTCTTACACAGTCCTTATTTCATAGGTTGTTAGGATCCCCAATAATTCATCCATTGTTATCCTATCCAAATCCTTCATTTCTTCAATGGAAGATATCTTTGGGGTCAATTATTGATGGGAGTGTCCTCAGTGTTAGAATAATTTTCATTTTCTTGTTTAACCATAGACAATGCTACACCATTGTCACCCAACCATAGGCATAAATCCACCCCCAAGAACCTTAGCCTTTGAGAGAAAGGATGATTCCAAGAAGCCACACCATAACCAAAAAATAACCAAGAGAGCACACCTTTTCCAAGGGTAGAGAACAAGAGAATGTACCATAAAGACTAAACAAGATAAAACCATACAAGTGTAGTTGTTGTTAATCCTCCTCCAAACTTTCACACTATTTATGGTTTCCTGAGTGAGAGTGAGTGAACAAATCAGTCAAGATGTCCTCTATTTATATTAATCTGTCTAGTGACTTTTCTAGCTAGTTCAGCCTGACTTTCTCGTAATTATATATATTTTTTATCTTTTTCATGTGAGTTCGACTTGTCTTCCTTGAGGATAATACCTTAATATTATATATTCTCCCTAGCCGACATGTCTTCTAAGGTTTTCACACATTTGTTTAGGGTTTCTCTTGCTTCCAAAATATTATATTCTAGTGAAAGGTTACATATGGAGGTTAATACCTCCTGCAACTACGATAATATCAATACTCCCTCTTTGCTAAGGAGGTATTTATGGTATCAAACACATCCATCCATATTCACATGGTATGGGAAATATTAACATAATATTGTATACCATTCTACATGCAACATCATCATCTCACACATGGCTACACCCATGTGGACCTAAAAATCTCGTCTAGGGGCCACAACCTGCTAGAGAACACTATAGCTACACCTCATAGTGTGTGTCACCATCATCATCATGGGATACAACCGCATGACGTGCTCACCCATGGATACACCCATGTCATGAGTATCATCATAAATACCATCATTACTATCAACATCATCTGGTAGAAATCATCAAATATATATCGTCGTATTTGTTCTTGGTATTCTTCTGTCATAGATAATATCAGGATATCCATGAGCCTCATTTAGCTATATTGATGATCCATATCCACCACCATGTGTCTAGCACCTTAGTTCATTCTTGTCCCGTGACAAGAATCATGACATCATCATATCCACATTCACCTCATAGTTGATCCTCTCATAGGATCACTCTGTGAATGTATTTATCTCGATGCTATTGGACACGTGTTTCTATGACTTTGGGTCATTATTGTACCATGACAACAATTGTTACCACATCAGAGACACAAACAACTCATGGTGATCCTATCATAGGATCACTCTGTGAATGCATTCAACTCAATGTTATTGAATATGTGGAATTGCACCTCAAGTTGTTAGAGAAAGATTTGCCTCACCCTATGCAATATTCCAGAGAGGGCCTTATTCCATTTCCCTATGCATACTTATCTCCCCTATTACTAAAAGTCCAAAGAAAAAATTATAAAGTTTTCCACTTGTACGCATATTGTACCCTATACACCAAGTGTATACGCAAGCTGATCCACTACAGCCCACGTACATCAAGATTTGTGCCAGAAAATCAAAATAAAATGTTAGGTTTCCATGTCACGATAGGAGATATTTGATCCTTGACCTTCCATATACTGAAAACGTTCTGACTTGTCCCTTCAGTTTAATTTTTAGGGCTATAAAGAATCCAATTCCGAGTTGTGGAAAAGGAGAAATAATTCAACTTTGAGAGCAAAGTTACTCTGGAGAAATTATTTACTTCATATTGAGTCTATATCCCTTTTTCATTTAAGTCTGAACATAGTGTTCAGCCCCCAAGATCTTCCCTTATTGATGGAGAACCTCATGATATTCCTTATATGAGCTTGCCTTTTGTGGAGGATTGAAGTGTTGGAGGCCCAGCTGGAAGGAACTTAGTTTCTCGGTTCTGAACCGTGCCAACACAAAAGTCTGTAATATTTTCACTTATGTTGATCATTTATTAATAGAAATACTCTCGTCCCATCCAATTAATGTCTTACAAATATATGAATTATTATCCATGGGCATATTTGTTATGTATATTGATGGATTGTGCTATCTAATATGTTGACCTTTTATATTGCCACCATATGCTTGTTTTTTCTTGTTTGTTGAGAACCTGTTGCAGGTATATAGATTTCAGTCCAAGTGATCAATGGTGGACATCATCGAACATCTGGACGAGGTAGGGCCCTTTTCTTATCTCCCTTTAACATTGGTTTATATAGCATATTGTTGGAATAGAGTTGATTTCTATAGTCATTTCCGTCTATTGTGGTTCACCCTAGCCATAGAGATATTTTGCTCGTAATAGAATTGGTGACCATACTGGGGATGAATCTTCTTTCTTAGGGTTTGAAGTACTTTTCTCCTTAGATTTATCTTGTTTCTATTATGTTTCTTGTTGTATCATTGCTTGATAGCTCCTGTTCACTCTGGGTTTGAGTTTTCAAATTTTCTCCCTTGCCTAGCCTTGTTTCAAAGCATATATGTTCCTTTTTCCTTGACAGTCGTGTATACACGTAGGTTGTCTCACTGCCAGATGTATATATATATGCTCTGTTTTCCTGAACAATCGCGTACACCCTTTTTCCTTGCCTATTTTCTCGGTCTGGTGTTTGTTGGGTGGGATTTGATTCTTGTTGAGCCTTCTTGGGTCTCTGTAGTGCATGTTGAGTTCTTGTGGGATGACAGGAAACCCTCTTTTGGTTGAATTTTTGGGTGAATTCTTTCTCTTCATCTTTTCATTTTTATTGTCCTTGTACATTGGGCTAGGTGTTTTGTTGCTTGGTATCCTACTTCAAATATCTTTTTTTTATACAAAGTAGGGCTATATATCAAGTTACTTTTCAGTCCATGCATTTTTAGTTTTGATATATTGAAAATACAAAAAAATAGGCATTTTTCATTACTTGGTATTTCTTTATGTTGAGTTTCTATCATTAGATTAATGCATATAGTGAAAGATTGCATTTTTACTTCTAAATTGCAGAGTTAAATTTGAAAATTGCATCGTTTTTAGAAGCATATCATACATTAAAAATTAAAGTTAGGACTTTGCATTATTTTCATATTTATTTTTCTTGGAGAGTCATAACACCATGAGTTTCACTACCATACCTTTTTGAGTAATAAGAGCCATTAAAATCAACGCTATAATTTAAAATTTATTAGTAACGATTTTATTTTCTAGGGTGCACAAACTAGCCTAGGATTTAGTGCCTTGGAATAGGATTTTTGTGAGTAAACTTATCCAAGGAAATTAAATCAACATATGTGCCTGAGTCAAGGAGTGGAGAAATACATTGTATAATTGGTAAGATCAGGAGGCTCCGCTCACACCAGATTTAATCACAAGGTCCCTCAAAGTTGGTTGAAGGGATATCCCCCCAATACCTTCCTAGTATCAAAGATATTTCTGGGGATCTATTCATATCTGGGGATCTTGTTAGTTCCCTTACCTCCATGAGAGGCGATTCTTTTAGGGTTTCGGGCTTTGCTACCCTACCCATACGGTGGACCTGACTTATGACTGCTCGCCTGTGCATCGATTATACAGAGTTTATTAGTTGCTTGAATTAGGTGTCTCATAGGTTACTTGCAGGGGTTATTCTGCAGATACCCTGGGTCAGATAAGGGTCGGACAACACACAACCTTTATGGAGGATTACCTCTCTGGGGGGATCTGACCGACTGCTTGTTAATCCCACGAGGGCCCTTATCACTGATTCTATTACCTTCAATATTTAGCAGGGAATCTTGGGTCTCTCTTGGGCAAGACATACCTTCTTTAGGGAGGGATGCCACTTAGCCACTTTACCCCATTTGCATGCACATTGGTCGTTTGAATTTTGGTGTGCTCTTTGATTACTATTTGGACTTAAGAGTCTATACTGAGTCCTCATTATGGATAGTGGAGTTCCATTTTCTCTCTCATTTATTGTTTCTTACCCCATGATGCCTACTCATTTCATGGGGATGAATCCTCCTATTTCTTATAATGGTATGCATAAATTTGGTACTCAGTCTGTGCCTTGGGTCTCTAGTCATTCTCCCATTGATATGCCTTCACCCTTGAAATACTCTCCCTAGTCCACTTATAACAATCCTAGCATTAGATCCCATGACACCATGGCCCTAATGCCTACATCTTCATTTGATATGAGTCATGTCCCTCAACTTGCTTTTTCGATGGGAGGTTGGAACCTCCCCTATTATAGATCCAATCCTAGTTATGCTCTTTCAGGAACCAATACTCAGATGGGCACTTATTCTACTTATTACACTCCATCCATTTATCCCCTGTTTTCCATGTCAGTTCCTTCGAACAATTTTTCCACGATGAGTCCTCATGTATCCCTGGGTGTTTCTTATGGGGAGAATCAATTTCATGGTTCAGGCTACCCTCTTTGTGGAACCCCTTCGCAAGGGGGCAATGTATATCTTCACTCGAATAGTGCTTATCATACTTCTATCTCTTCATAGACTTTGGTGATGATGCCCGTTCAAACTTCCCTGAATCAATTAAATGGAGGATACTACCTTTTTGGACAAGGATAGGGGGTAAACAAGGATCCCTCCTGGCCTGCAATGTTTCAAAGACAATCTTTCCCTGGACCTTGGCATCAAATTCCACAATTCACTGGTAGTCCAGTCTCTGTCAGTCACACTAGAGCTCCATCACCAACCTCTACCAGTCATGTTGGAGATGGGTCGACACATTCTACACGTCATGTTGACAACCTATACCCGACCATTTCTAGTCATGCTGGGGGAACCACTTTAGTATCCACAAGTCATATCAATGCCACATCTCCCACCTTTTCCTGTCACATTGATAATATGTCACCAGTCGTTGTGAACGACACTGGGGGCATTAAGAAGCCCAAACACCTAAGATGTAAACCTAAATTCCTTTGTAGGACTTGTGAAGGAAGTCACCTTACTCATTTATGTCTAGCCACGGCTAGGATTCCAGAAGCGTGGGGCTCACCTAAAGGCCCTTCGGATTCTGAGGCATATGTGGTTTCCCCACACCTTTTTCCTCTGATTGACATGACAGTAACTTCGTTTAAATCTTCTCTTGATCAAACCCCCATTTGCGAGGGTGATTTATCCCCTATCCCTGTTATCCTGCATCCTCTTTGACCTAGAACTGAAGAAGTGGTCGTACCAGTGCAATCTTTGGTTAATCCTACTCTCTTTTTGGAGGGTTATTCATCCTTCAATCACATCGTCATCATCCATGATATTGCACCTTATGAATGAGAGAGAGCCCTAATTTCCATGAGTCCTCTCCCTTTGGGTTTTGAGGAGATCAAATTCGATTGGAATGGTCTTACGGGTATCCAATGCCCTCGCCTATGTATTTTCCAGTGAGAGACATTATCTGATCTATCACAGAGACTATATAATTCATTAGTGCTTTATCCTCCTCGACTTGGAGAGCTTTAGGTTTTCCCAAGATGATGTCGGTTATCCATAAGGTACTGACTTTCTACAAAAATCCTGCATGGGAGCCTTGGCCTCCCCCATGAATTTCCACCTAGACTCTCCCACACGAGTTTAATTTAAGCTCTTTTCCGACTCCTCTAAAAAAGGAAAATATTTCCGAGTGATTTGTCCCTTTCACACTCGTTAAATTGGATTCGAAAGGTCACGAGTCTTAGTTAAGATCTTTTCTGACTCATTATCAAAAAATGAAAAGATCATTGACTAAGCTTGTCTCTTTCACACTCGTAAAACTGGCTTTGAAAAGATGTTTATTTGGCACAAGCTTATCCCTTTTTCACACCAAGTAGACTAAAAGACATAAAAAAGGACATTTTTTGGCGTTAAGTTGTGATTGCAACTCATTCCCTTGCTTGCAATATTGAGCCTATAGTCGGTTCTCTCTGTGTGTTATAAACCATTTGCCTCAGCAGTTTGCATCCTCAACCAAGAAGAGACTTGTTTATATCCTTCACAATTTGACACCCTATACCTAGGAGGAAACATTCCCTCAAGTGTCCATCTCTCGCATGAAATTTCCTGCATTGATCATAGGTATGTTCCACTGCTGGAACTAGTTTTTCTTACTTGTGACACTCGCTTCCTCCTCTGTATCATATCATTTATTTGTCTTTGAAAAGACAAAAAAATATGGGCGAGAAGGGAGTATTATCTTGTATCGGAATAAATTGTGTCACCTTTGAACAGAGCATAAAGTTATTTGAGTCCATTCATCATAATTTTGGGATTAACACAGCCTTAGGAAGCTAAGCTCGTTATAGAGTCTTCTCTAGCGACTGGTTACTCTTCCAGTCCCTACAAAGAATTTTACTGATGCCTCCTGTATCTCATGGTTTCATTGTTGGGTCTATGTTGTCAGAGTCCTTCATATGTCTCATGCTCTTGTTCAAAGGAAGTCTATCAACCTGTGTCGGCCACTCCTCAGAACTCTTGACTTTGCATGTCGGCCATACCCTCAGTTTGTCTCAGAATCACATGATATTGTAGTCCTATCATGCACCCTATCCCTAATTGCATCATTGGTAGGTAACCTTGAACCCAACAATCGACATTTCATAATTAATAGTTGACTAAGTGGTTTCCCTTGTGTTTGATGGCAAGATATCTATTCACACATTGGAATTCGTGAAGTGTCTTGGATTCCATTAGCCTTATTGGTGGTTTCCTCAACTTTTTCAATAGTTTTCATCATTGGATGCTATTCAGAGGGTCTTTTTCATGTACCGCTTTCACTTGGCACACACAAAATACACACAGGTTCGTTGGTTTGTGAACATGTTCTTCGTCTGATTTCCACCAAATAATGAAGCTTCTACTCTATACCTCGTGTTGACTGATGAGATATTCCTTAATGTTCTCCTTTCAGCAGGTCTCTTTTCATCGAATTCAGCCCATTTATTCTGGAAACAAGACCTAGAATATTATGAGTACCTTGAGGCTTGCAGTCATCAGTGGACGTCTCTCTCGCCATCAACAGTTGGGAGTACATTAATGTCTCCTGATCAATGGATTCTTCAGGTGTTGGACCCTGACTCCTCTATTCACACTTGTAGGAATGTACTTGGTTCCTTGATACCTACTTTCATTATTGGTAGGTTGTCTCGCGTTTGTTAATGGTATACATCAATGACCGGTAATAAAATGATGTCTCATGGTGTTTCAACCTCAATTCCTTTATTCACATGATGTAGACTTGCACCTTTGGAAGATTGTGTATAAGACTTGAAGACATCACTATGTTGTCGCAACTCCCCTGAGCTATTGCTTCCTTTCCATTGGACCTGTACCTATATGACTCTAGTGATCATGGGAGATCAGATTCTAATCCATGGTATACAAACATCTTCATATTGGTTTTGAGACGGGTTCTACTGGGCCTTTTTCGTGACTATAATATCTATTGCCATGTAACCGCATTTGTATTTTCTTATTCATGGCCACAGACACATTTTTGGTATATTTTCACATAGATCTACAGTGTATTTTTGACAACCATGTATGCAAAGTCAGTGTAGAATGTAATGAGCGATTGATTTCGTCCAACTGGTTCCCTACCACTCCACTTCTGGGTTATTCATAATGTATTTCAACCATCAGAGATACTCCTCTGACCTCACACATTAGGGGGCATCTGTTAGGGAAAGATTTGCCTCACCCTATGAAATATTTCAAAGAGGGCCTTATTCAATTTCCCTATGCAAAATTATCTCCCTTGTTACTAAAATTCTAGAGACATAAATATAAATTTTTGCACTTGTACGCATCTTGTACCCTATACAATAAGCGTATATGTAAGTTGCTCCAGTACAGTCTGTGTACATCGGGATTTGTGCCAGAAAATCAAAATTAAAAGTTGGGTTTCCATGTCACGATAGGAGATATATGATCCTTGGCCTTCCATATAATGGAAATTTTTTGACTTGGCCCTTCAGTTGCATTTTGAAGGATATAAAGAAGCCAATTCTCAGCTGTGGAAAAGAACAAAGAATTCAACTTTGAGAGAAAAGTTACTCTGGAGAAATTATTTACTTCATATTAAGTTTGCATCCCTTTGTCCTTTAAGTCTAAACACTTCATCCCCCAAGCTCTTCGCTTATTGATTGAGAACCTCATGATCTCCCTTATACGAGCTTGCCTTTAGTGGAGGATTGAAGTGGTTGAGGCCCAACTAGAAGGAACTTAGTTTCTCGGTTTCGAACCGTGCCGACATGGAAGTCTGTAATATTTTCACTTATGTTGATCATTTATTAATAGAAATACTCTCTTCCCATATAATTAATTTCCTACAAATATACGAATTATTATCCATGGGCATATTTGTTATGTATATTGATGGATTATGTTATCTAATCTGTTGACCTTTTATATTGCCACCATATGATTGTTTTTTCTTGTTTGTTGAGAACTTGTTGCAGGTATATAGCTTTGGGTCGAAGTGCTCAACGATGGACATCATCGAACATCAAGACAAGGTAGGCCCCTTTTTTAATATCCCTTGCACATTGGTTTATATAGCATATTGTTGGAATAAAGTTGATTTCTGCAGTCATTTCTGTCTGTTGTGGTTCACCCTAGCCATAGAGAGATTTTCCTCGTAACACAAGAACCTCGATTCTTTAGTCTGTTGAAGACTACGTCATGGCACATCTACTTCGGATGTAGATGTTCACTATCTCCCCTAGTTTGCAGCCCAGTTTTTGTGGATATAGAGTTGGTTCAATTCTTATCGGGGCTACTCACCTACTCGTGAGAGTTTCAAGGCCCAATGAAATTCACACATAGGAGATCTAGTAGCAACTCAAATCTTCATTTCATCAAAGATTACATATGGGCCTATTCCCACATGATCAATTCTGTCTGATGAATCTTGGAATATTGACACGATGTTTCAATCATAAATACTCCCCTAGGGAAACATTTGCATTCCTTCCAAGCTTGTCCCAGATAGAGTCTTAGTGAAAATGTCAACTATCTTCTCATCTTTGTATAAGTGATGGAGCCTCATTGGTTCTTCTTGCACCATGTCTCTAATGAAGTACTGCAAGATCCTTAAAAAATACATAGTGCTTCATATCTTGCGTTATTGGATATGATATATGACTGAGTGCTACAAATATCTACTTCCTTTATTGTCTGTAAATCCTACTCGATCCCAATATGAAGTAGCACCTGAGGTGCTAGATCTATATTCTTTATTTCCAATCCAAAAATTGTATATCCCAGCAACCATACTTCATCATAGAAGATCAATCATATCTATATGTATCACAAAATATGTACCTGCATGTTGGTTTGTTAACCAATAATATGGTCATGGCTCAACCATATAATGTCACAAGGTTCTCTCTACAAAGAAAATGCTTATCCCGTCACGCAACTTCCTCAGATGTGTGTTCATAGGTGTGGCCATGGACTTCATGTCCATCTTGATAAACCTCTTCAGTCTCCTCACTGAAGATCTCATCTTCTTCCATCCACACTTACAATCTAAATATATCCAGTCAATATCCTTCATCTCAAATTCTGAAATCAGCTCGCTCTATTTGAGATAATCCTTGAACCACGCTTTTATCTAATGCATGCCCCTTTTTCATTCTAAAAAGTGTCACAAAACTGTGTTGGCTTCTTCTTGATCACTTACTCCCTTTGAGTCTGAATCCCTCTCAACTTTATCTCTTATGACCTGCCCAGAACAAGAAGCAAAAACAACAAAATATCCATGGTATCCTCTATGGAAGATATCCTACCTAGAGTCTAGTTCAGTAACCAAGAACATCTCCTAAAGGAGATCAACTTCATCTTGTCAACAATAAGCATTTACATAAGAAAAAGAATATCTCTAGATAGGATATCAACAAGTGTATCTCTAGTACTAAGGAGTTAGTATAATGGTCATAACTTCAATAGATCAAGATGCATCATAAGATCATAATAATGCCATAACAACTAGAGACATATCAATTTTAAATAATCAAACCCAGATTCTTCATTGTTTGGACAAGGTCTCTTGTACATCCCTTACAAACACACTCATTCTTTGCTGGATGATATAACTTGAAAAGAATACACAAGTGCATACCTTTGAAATTTGTATTATCATTCATCTTGTCTTCTAATATGAAACTAGACACCATCTTGACAAAAAGAGGTTAGAAAATGAATAAAAAAGGTTCAATGATTAGAACAAGCTAGAAACCCTAAAATTTCAAGTTTGACGAAAAAAATTAGTTTTGACCAAAAGTTGACCTTTGACATTGACTTTGACCAATCAACCTTTGACTTTCACTTTGACCATTCAACCTTTAAATTTCACCCAAAAACTTAAATTGACATTTTTTGCTAGATGAGGGCACCAAGATATGTGTTGGGTTAGGCTACACTAGGATGATCACAAATTAGTCCCAATACTTCACATAAAATTTCACTGGAACTGGTACTGCAACTGGTGTTGCAACTGGAATGACAACTAATGATGCAACTAACACTCCAAATGGTGTTGAAACTAGCACTACAATTGGTGCTACAACTGACACTGTAACTGGCACGAAGGAACTGGCACTAAAATTGCATTTGTGCTACAAAGAGCTTGATAGAGAGTTGCAGATCTACCTTCCAATTGTTAGATTGTTCCAAAGGTGGTATGGGCCCATGACCTGTTAGAATAATGTTGATGTTCTCATTTAACCATAGATAATTCTACACCATTCCCACCCAACCATAGGCGTCAATCCACCCCCGAGCACCTTAACCTTTGATATAAGGAATGATTCTAGGAAGCCACACCATAACCAATAGATAACCAAGAGAGAACAACTTTTCCAAGGGTAGCGCACAAGAAAAAGTACCAGAAATACAAAATAAGTGAAAACCATAGAGTTTCATTTGTTGTTGTGCTCCTCCTCCAAACTTGCGCACTGTTTCTGGTTTCCTAAGTGAGAGTGAGTGAACAAATCATCCAAGATGTCCTCTATTTATATTAATTTGTCTAGTGAATTTTCTGGGTGGGTCGTCCTAACTTTCTGGTAATTATATTTTTTGTTTATCTTTTTCCTGTGAGGTCAACTTGTCTTCCTAGAGGATAATACCTTAATATTTTATATTATGTTGAGCCGACATGTCTTCTAGGGTTTTCACACATCTGTTTAGGGTTTCTCTTACTTCCGAAATATTCTATTCTAGTCAAAGGTTACATATGGAGGCTAATACCTCTCGCAACTACCATAATATAAACACTGCCTCTTAGCTAGGGAGGTATTAATGGTCTCAAACACATCCATCCATCTTCAATTGGTATGGGAAAGACTCACATAGTCTTGTAGACCATTCTACAAGTATCATCATCAAGTCACACATGGCTACACCCATGTGGACATGTCAATCTCGTCTAGGGGCCACAAACCGCTAGAGAACACTAGAGCTACACCTCATATTGTGTGTCACCATCATCATCATGGGATACACCCGCATGAATTTCTCACTACTATCAACATCCTCTCGTACTAATCATCAAATATATATCATCGTATTTGTTCTTGGTATTCTTCCTTCATAGACAATATCAAAATATCCATGAGCCTTCTATATTGATGATCCATCCCCACCACCATGTGTCTAGCACCTCATTTCATTATTTTCCCATGACAAGAATCATGACCTCATCAGAGCCACATTCACCTTATAGTTGATTCTCTCATAGGATCACCCTTTGAATGTATTTATCTCGTTACTATCAAACACGTATGTCTATCACCTCAGGTCGTTCTTATACCATGACAAGAATTATGAGCACATCAGAGCCACAAACACCTCATGGTGATCCTCTCATAGGATAACTCCATCAATGTATTCAGCTCAATGCTATCAGACATGTGGGATTTCACCTCAAGAACCTCGAGTCTTCATTTCATTGAAGACTATGTCAGGGCACATCTACTCTCAATGTAGATGTTCCCTATATCCCTTAGTTTGCAGCCCAATTACTTTATATATATAGTAGGACTGATTCTTATTGGGGATACCCACCTTCTAGTGACTTAACTACTCACCTACTCATGAGAGTTTCATGGCCTGATGCAATTCACACATAGGAGATCTAGTAGCAACTCGAATATTCAGCCCGTCGAAGATTACATCTGGGCCTATTCCCACATGATCAAGTTTGTCTAATAAATCTTGGAATATCAACACAATGTTGCAATCATCTTTACTCCCTTAGGGAAACATTTGCATTTCTGCCAAGATTTTCTCAGACAGAGACTTAGTGAAAATGTCAACTATCTTCTAATATTTGGATAAGTGATGGAGCCTCACTGCTCCTTCTTGCACCATGTCTCTGATGAAGTACTACAAGATCCTTAGAAAATCCATCGTGATTCATATCTTGTATTACAGGATATGAAATATGACTGAGTTCTATATATATTATTTGCTTCCTTGCTTGTCTGGAAATACTGCTTAATCCCAAGTTGAAGTAGCACTTGAGGTGCTAGATAAGTCTTCTACACTTCCAATCCAAAAACCATATATCCCAGCAACCATACTTCATCATCAAAGATCAATCATATCTATCTGTACCAAAACATACATACCTGCATATTGTGTTGTTACCCAATAATATGGTCATGGCTCAACCATATATTGTCACAAGGTTCTCTTTGCAAAGAAAATTCCTATACCATCACACAACTTCCTCACATGCATCATCATAGGTGTGGCCATGGACTTCCTATCCATCATGATAAACCTCTTCAGTCTCCTCACTGAATATCTCATCTGGTTCCAACCATGCTTCCAATCCCAATATATTTGGTCAATATCCTTCATCTCAAACTATGAAATCAACTCCCTCTATCTGAGAGAATCCTTGGACCACGCTTCCATCTGATGCATGCCCCTTTTCATTCTGCAAAGTGTCACGAAACTATGTTGGCTTCTTCTTGATCACTTACTCCCTCTGAGTTTGAATCCCTCTTAGATTTATCTCTTATGAACTACCTAGAACAAGAAACAAGAACAACAAAATATCCATGGTATCCTCTATGGAAGTGCAATACCCTTGTTTCCCTAGTTTTTAAATATAACTATAAATGGCCAAGAGACTATGACATACTAAATATGTGTGAATTTTTTATTTGATGAACCTTTGTATAAAAGGTCAATGTATTTATTTTATTTTATTAATAGAAAATGGATAAGTGTTGCATAACTACTAAAAGGGGGGGTTTGCCAAGATAAACCATGGATGATATGAGAGAGATGGTGAGGGGAACTAGAAATGGTTGAGATGAGTCCCAACCAAACCAGTACCTTACTGGAATTAATGGCTCAGACCCAGAACAGTTCTTTGAACTAGAAATGAATTTCTAGTCAGTGTGGTAATTGGAGGAGTCATCCTCAAGAGTTAATGAGGATATGGGGTAGAGTACCCATCTGCAAGACTTCCAGACCTGACCACAAACTCAGGATTTGAACCCACGCAACCTTGATGAGGAAGGAATAAAAAGAGGTAATTTTTGGGCAGAGATGGATCTGCACAAGGAAGCATAGTCGAGAGACCAATCTCAAGAAGAGAAAAGAGCACATGTATCTCTCTGGTTCGAGGAAGAACTGAGAAATAATCTCATTTTGGGCACAAGAAGTGGTTGGCATGGTTTTCGTTACAAGCTGATAATTGAGGCCGACGAGTGACTGTGGAGGCACGCATGTACAACTCCTTTCTTGGTATAGAGAAAACTGGTTGCCAAGACCCTATGGGAGGAGGAAACTGACCTTTGTCCTTGACTATCGCTGAGTAAGAAGAAAGAGTCTCTCTCAGAGCATCATGGTCTAGCTCGAGGGTGGGCAATGATAAATTCGTCAGGAGTGGTTGTGCCTATGGATGGGTGGAAACAGGAACCCCTTTCACCAATTGCTTCATGAACTCTGGTTTCTGATAAGTATCTTCATACTCTGAGTGTTAGAATGGAAATGGTGATTGAATGCACATATATTTATATTTGTATGAATGAGTTATATATTGAATGAATAAGGTAGATGTATGTATTATATCCCTATGAATTCATTCTTTTGAATGGTCATCTGTTTCCTTCATTTAGCAGTTAAAGATTTGTGGGACGTAAGCCTACAAGAGGATCGAGGTAGGATTTATTGGAATTTTTAAGTCTTCTCCACACCTTCAATCTACCCTCGCAGGAATTTCAAGTTCAAACCCTGTGGAAGGAGGGCACCTCCTCCAAACTCCTCACCGTATGACTGAGGGCTCATGCCCATATCCTTAACTAATTCACAGCTAATAGATTTGTGTGTAACCCATGAGAGTTTTTAAGGACCCATGTGACCAAGGTTTGGGAACCCTACACTAGGCCCAAAAGGAGATAATCCTTTGTGGCTTCGGAAATATGAGAATTCGGAGCTCCAGAGTATGTTGAGCCTACCATTTATAAATCAGTCAAAGGAAACTAAGGGTTACAATTACCCATAAGGTTGATCGATGCCTGACGGTCTCCCTAGCTGTGACATATGAACCTTCCCCACCATTAAACTTGGACCCAATTACCCATCGCGAAGTAGCGTGAACCACTAATTCGAGAGTATTCGAGAGTCCCATTAGCCATTGGATCTACACTTAGGTAACTTCAGCAAAGTCCTACTTTGAGAGAACGGAGATGCTATGGCATCAAATTCCACAAACGCCGAAGTTATTAAGTGAGGAGAGACATGGGATTGGGGATTTCGTTAAGAACCCCTCTTAACCGTATGATCATCCAAAGGAGGGACCCGTGTACAGTACTTCGATGAAGTCCTACTTTGTGAGAGTGGAGAGGCCATAATGTTGAAACTCCTGAAGGTCGGAGCTGTGAAGTAACGAGAACCGTAGATCTAGGGATCCTTTGATATCTTCCCTGGCCGTTGGATTTAGACCATGGTCAACCCAACTTTGACCAGTCCGGAAGAAAGGGGAAGGTAAGTGAGTGGAGAACCTAAATGCTGAATTCGTGAAGTGATAAGAGTTGTAAATCTGAGGATGTTTCAGGATCTTTTGTGACCATCAGATATAGACCATGGTCAGCCTAGTGTTGACCACTCTAGGATTAAGGAGGGAGTCACACCATGAATCCCCTGAACGCCGAAGTTACGAAGTAACAGAGGTCATAGATCCATGGGTTACATGGACACATAGTGACCGTAAGATTAAAGTACTTGGAAGGAAATCAGTGCGGGGTGACGTGGTATGTTAATGTCATCCAGGGTGACATGGACCCACGTTTGACATGCCATGTGTCCTCTCTTCCTTGTCGCATGTCATCTATGGAAATTACCTATTTGGTTCATGTGGTAGGAGGAGTATTTGTGAACCACCTGTATTCATTGTCCTGTCTAGTATGTCATCCCGTACGAGAGTGGACCCTTCCGGAGTTCGGGAGTTCGGGACTTTGGGGGCTTGGGATGAAGTGTTGCGGGTAAGGTGAAAGGACTGAAGGCTGGATCCACATCGAGATATTTTGTGATCCCTCCGGAGTTTTGGAATTCGAGACTCTAAAGGAAATGTGTGCAGAAAATAAAAGGGATCCTCAGTGTCGAAGCGTCAAACTCTGAATTCTCCTCTAGCTTATGTGTAAGATGAGGATTTAGTCTCAGTGTTGGTTTGTATGGTGGATGGGCCTTCCCTGTGGGAGGTAGGAACCTAGAAATGGTATGAATGAGATGGATCCATGTGTGCACCACATGGCCCTTGACCAACAAACACCCGAAGGACTTCGAGAAGCCATAACTTGTAAACCATAGGTCGTATTAGAGCCTAGTAACAATCGTTATAAAGATATGTGTGAGTATAAGAGGATGAATCATCTCAGAGAGAGGATTCAAGATTATTTGACTAAGAAAATTTTTGATGGCCCATCCCTACAGAGGGTACTTAGGGGTTGGGTGTGTTACAGGATGATATCCTACCTGGAGTCTAGTTTAGTAACCAAGAACATCTCCTAAAGGATATCAACTTCATCTTGTAAACAATAATCATCTACATAAGAACAAGAATATCTCCTAGTGAGGATATCAACGAGTGTATCTCTAGTACTAGGGGGTTAGTATAATGATCATAACTTCAATAGATCAAGATGCAACATAAGATCATAATAATTCCATAATAGCTAGAGACATATCAATTACAAATAATCAAACCTCGAGCCTTCATTGTTTGGATAAGGTCTCTTGTACATCCCCTACAAAAACACTCATTCTTTTTTGGATGATATAACTTGAAAAGAATATAAAAGTGCATACCATTGAAATTTGTAGTATCGTTCAACTTGTCTTCTAATTTGAAACTAGGCACCATCTTGAAAAAAAGAGGTTAGAAACTAAATAAAAAAGATTCAATGATTATAACAAGCTAGAAACCGTTAAATTTCAAATTTGACCACAAAAATCAATTTTGACCAAAATTCAACCTTTGACTTTGACTTTGACCAATCAACCTTTGACTTTGACTTTAACCATTCAACCTTTGACTTTGACCCCGAAACTCAAACTTGATGTTTTTGTTTGATGAGTGAACTAGGAGATGCGTTGGGTTAGGGTGCACTAGGATAACAAAAAATTAGTCCCAATACTTCACAAAAACTTTCACTGCAACTGGTATTACAACTCGTGCTGCAAATGGCACTGCAATTGGTGATGCAACTGATACTGCAACTGGTGCTACAATTGACAATGTAATTGGCATGAAGGAACTAGCACTGAAATTGCAATTGTGCTACAACGATCTTGATAGCGAGTTGTAGATCTACCTTCTAGTGGTTAGACTGTTCCGAAGGTGGTGTGGACCCATAACTTGTTAGAATAATGTTGATGTGCTCATTTAACCATAGACAATGCTACACCATTGTCACCCAACCATATGAATAAAGCCACCCCGAGCACCTTAACCTTTGACAGAAAGAATGATTCCAGGAATCCACACCATAACCAACAGATAACCAAGAGAGCACAACTTTTTCAAGGGTAGTGCACAACAAGTACTAGAAAGACTAAACAAGAGAAAACCATACAACTACATCTGTTGTTGCTCCTCCTCCAAACTTTCACATTGTTTCTGGTTTCTTGAGTGAGAGTGAGTGAACAAATGAGCTAAGATGTGGACTCTATTTATATTAATCCGTCCAATGACTTTTCTGGTTGGGCCGACTTGACTTTCTAGTAATTATATTTTCTATTTATCTTTTTCTTATGAGGCCAACTTGTATTCCTGGAGGATAATACCTTAATATTATATATTCTACTGAGACAACATGTCTTCTATGGTTTTCACACATTTGTTTAGGGTTTCTCTTTCTTCTAGAATATTCTATTCTATTCAAAGGTTACATATGGAGGTTAATACCTCCCACAGCTACAATAATATCAACACCAAGAACCATTTGTACAAAAAAAAATTCATCTATGGTTTTACCCATTCCTTGGATGGTGTTAACAATCTCATCCTCACGAAGAAAGTAGGCTTCTATATCTTCATCTTCTTTCATCTTGAGATTTTCAAATCGTCCCCTATGAATTTGTATTTTTTCCTTATTGACTTTCTCATTCCATTCATATGTATTCTTTAACATGTCCCAAATTTCCTTTGTTGTTTTACAAAGAACAACTTTAGTAAATATTGATCTCGTTAATCCTTTCAGAATGAAATTCATGGCTTTGGATTGATTTTCACTGAGATTCTGAGCACCTACATCATAGAGTTGACTTGTAGGGGTAGTGTATCCATCTTTGATTGTATTTGAAACACCATATACACATGATTGTAGATATACTCTCTTTTTTATGCTGCATAAAACATGATTTGTTCCATCAAATAATGGAGAGTTGTTTTTGAAATTTCTTTCTTGGTTTTCCATGCATTCCATAGGGATCTACCTTCCAGTAGTTAGACTATTTCTAAAGGAACCTACTCTGATACCGATTGTTGGAATATTTACCAATAATGAGAAGGGGGGGTGAATCAATATTCAACTCTTTTTTCCAACATTTATTTTAATACCTTAAGCATATATTCATTATTACTCAAAACTATAAACATTAAGTAAACAATCACAATGCACAATGATCTAACATGGAAACCCATAAAGGGAGAAACCACAAATGATATATTAATAAATTCATACATTAACATGCTCCAACCTATGGGGGACACACATCCCTATTGTAACCACCAAATTACAAGAATACATACACCAACTTGTCATAACAAGATTCCACTTTCTATTTGCATACATCCATCTTCCAAGGACACCAATCCTTGCTACAAGCACCAACTTGTAGAGTTGGAAGCACCAACCTGCACCATAAGCAACCACTTGTTTATAAAGAAGGAACCAAACTTCAATGTAAGCAACAACTTACAATGAGGAATTCAATCCTCTCCCAAGCTTCACACTCCCACCCTTAGGCATTCGAAAATTCCTTTCTTCCATTTTCTTATGAGCCTTAGAGCCTCTTCTCTTCACACTTTTTCCTCCACATACTTCACTCTTCACACATCATGCATTCGTCACTCTTCCTCGCACACTTATTCTCCTTCCTTAGAACCTCAAATCCCCTCATCCACAAATCCACACCGAATCTAATTTTGACATTGTGATTTATAGAATTCACGCTCTCATGGATTTTTCCATGAAACTAAATCCATGGGTTCGACCCTAACTCCCTTTACTTATTCCTCAAATCACGCATCAAAATATTCTCCTCAAAAGAATCAATATGAGTTCCCTTCTATTGTACACAATCTAGTTTACTGGACCTTGACACTCAACCATCGTTGGATTGTCTCTTTGATTGATCCTCAACCTTTGATTTAGTCTTCTTTATATTGGGACCACCGGAGTATCAAAACAGTTAACAACACCCCGTCTCTCACTAACTATCCGATCATCCTTTTCTTAGATTGCAACTGTCGATCTATTCTTTCCTTATCATCAAGGCCAAGGATCGTTGTCATTAGGAAAATGAGTGCATGAGTGTACAATTTAGTTCTAATGGCTCTAGGGTCGATGATATCTTCCTACAGATCCAACTGTTCTCGTTAATTATCTTCAATAATGTTGATTTCATCCATGCCTCGACTTAACCAATGGTTAACAACTTTGTTTTTATTTCTTCATCAAATGATCAGGTGGGACCCACAAATATCTACAGCTGAGATTGGATTTCGCTAGTTATCTAACCTACGGTCTAGTTTACTCCTCATTGTCGTCATTGTTGTAGATCTTATTAGCACGGTTCACTCTAACCATCCCCGACGAATAGTGCAGATCCATTCACCATGTCAAATCAATGGTTTTCGTTGGCTCTTATAGAATTTCCTCATCCTTGGACTCCCTCTACTACAAAACCTCTTCAAAATTTGTGGGCGAGAGCATCATCATTGGAATTTTCTATTGGAGTGCCTCAATGTACCTACCCTGACGAACTTTTGGAATTCACTGAACTGGGACCCACTCCAAATCTTTCGCTCCAACAAAATGCTACCATGATCTTTTATCTTGGACCATTTATCTTATTTTTGCATAGACTGTTGATTTTATTACCTTTATCATTGTCATTGTTCTCATAGTCATCGATGAAAATCAAACTCTTTTCTTCTTTATCATCATCGGTTGTCCTGTGAAGCTTAAGTCTCAATGTGACGGGCCCCGATGATATAATCTCGACCGTAGAATTTTATAAAAGAGTCTCCCTGATCAAATATGAACTGTCCATTCACTTCAACTTGTAGAATGAATTCTACAGGCACCCAAGTCATCTTTGGTCATTTCCAATCTACCTACACAACAAAAGGTTATTTCTTATTTTCCTAAATGACCTCCATCTAGTTTAGATTTGTAGTAACTTGATTTTTTGAAACAAAAGAACTTCATCGTTCATTCCAAAAAGTGAACAAACAATCTAGATTTGCATGTATTAAGAGTCTACACATGTCAGTCTTCCTTTGACATCAATGACAACATTCTTGCAACAATTTGTCCTCTAACTAGGAATATGGGAACCATTAGTCTATTTTTCAAAACAAGAATGGATCTCAAGGCGTACATCATGGATGAGACAAAGAAACAAGGGTTGTAGGCCCTAAAAAAATATTCTCACACTCAAAGCCTTATGAACAAGGTCTTGAATCACTATACGATCCTCTCTTAAGGATCTCTAATAATGGGATGCAATATCGATTCCATTTAGAAACCAATATTGTAAATTTACAAATCTTCAATATTGGTAGGCATGGGGTGAAAAGGGGAATAACCTTTGTAAATACTTAGAGAGATTATATGGTAGCATGAGCATATTCTATGCTATCATGGGCAGCTGGAAAAGGGGAAATAATAGTATAAATTTATGATGGTGTGAATTTTTTTATCATAATGGCATATGCACGTTTTAGGAATACACACATTCTTAAGAATGTGCATGCATTCTTATAATGCATGAACATTATGAACATTCAAAATTCCTTCCCAATTACATGTTTTCTAACTTGGTTTCTTTAGATTTAGGTTTGGCATGGAGACCCTAATGTTTTGAGATACAAAAACAACAAAACCTCCTTTTTTTCAAATATCTTTCAATATCTTCATTTTTGACATTATTTTTAAATAGGCTACACAAATCCATTTCCGTTGAAACTACACACACATATATATCCAACTATTTAGATTCCAAAAATATGATTTTAAAAACAAATTAATATTTTTAGCTATTTGTTTCTCAACATATATCAAATTTTGAAATATAGGCATCTTCCATTATTTCCATAACGTTTTATCTCCTTACCCATTTTTTAGAAGACCTATATATGCCATACCAGTACATACCAAGATATAAATCTAAAAATAATTATTTGATTATGTTACTACCCTCGAACCTTGCACTTTCTTAATTTAAAACATATATAAAATTAACATATAAAATTGAAAAAATAATAGTGCACAAGAACAAAGCATTTTCTATAATTGTACAAATTATTTTAAGGAAATTTCATCATTTTGCTACCGAATAATTTTACTAATATGAACATATGCATTATATTTTGTAGAAAAAGTAGCATATCATTATTAGAAAAACTGAAATTTTACATAGTCATAAAAACAAAAATTATGTGCATCATTAAATTACGCTAACCCATTTTCTGTACAAGATTCACATAGAATGTTGAGGATGATCCCATAAGTTGGCTGATGCTATTAATACACAATTGGTGATTAAATTTCACCTCATGTCACGCTACTTATAATAATAATAATAATATAATAATAATCTAATTTTAAGGTCATGATCTATATAGACACCAAATTGATGTATGAGACCTCTTTGTTTCTTTGACAAGAGACCCCAGCCATACAATGATTTGATTGTTTAATTCTATGGATTTGTACATACTATACTCCCCTCTAGATTGAAACCTATTGCTTCTTAAGAGGAAACACATACTCTTAAACCATTATGTATCTTTTCATGCAAATTTTATTTCATTGAAGTATTGAACTAGGAATTTCCACTACAAATTATCATAAACTTCTTTTCCATGTTCTCTTTTAGGAACATGGATGTAAATTTAATAGTATGATGAGCCTCTCCAATGATTATAATGTTAACCATTATCTTCCTTATAAGGACAAAAATGGTTTGATGAACAAGATATTAAAGGAAAAATATTGAAATATATGTACATCACAAGTAACTTATAGCTAATATTCTATTATGAAATTAGGTACTAATTTTAATTTACATATTTTCAACCCTTTTCTTTAGTTACTATAACAATGAAATCCATATTTACTTAAAGATGTATTTTTCATATGTGTTGAATATTATATACGATGTTATAGAAAAGAGCTAACTCTACCAACATAGTAAAGAACTACTCTATCAAGAGACTTGTCATATAAAAATGACATGGTAACTTTCTTGAATTCTTATGTTAATGGAAATTCTTGGAAAATAGATAATCTCACCTTGTAGTTGTGTGCACAACAAGTAAAGTAACTATAATAAATAGTATTTTTTCTACAAGTTCCCTTCTCACATTATATGGTTAAACCCTTAAAAATTCCTCATAATAAAGAGGTATTTATTTTTTAATTAGATTTTGATCTACTATGACATCTCTTAAATATTTTTTTATTAATTTCAAATACAACACTCATAATTGAACATCTATTAGAGGTTATTAAACCATGTGTCATGAGTCCTAAGAAGGTGTTTACCACCAAATCAACGTTAAACTCATTCTCCAATTAAATTGATTTATGCTATTTATTGTTCTAACTTTCTCTTCCCATAAGGCTTGTGTAATGAAAACCCGACCATCTATTAGAGGCTATTAAACCATGTGTCATGAGTCCTAAGAAGGTGTTTACCACCAAGTCAAAGTTAAGCTCATTCTCCAATTGAATTGATTTATGCTATTTATTTTTTCTAACTTTCTCTTCCCATAAGGATTGTATTGACTTGTCATGAAAACCCAATTTGTTAAGTATTCATTCACCTTTTGTTCTAAAATATCACTTATAGGTACGTGTTTATCACTTATAGGTTATGTTTTTCTTGGTGAGTTTGGATTGTATAAAAGTCTTATTGGAGGCAACACTTGAGACAGACATAATATTTGTATGAACAAAGATTGCCATTAAATATAAAATGCTAATGAAATAATAGCTTAGCCATGTCCTATGTGGAGGAGGAAAACCACATTGGATATTGATAGGAAAGTGCATTTGCTCCAAATGCATTCTACATATGGTCCCATGGGACTGTAGTAAATTCCGTTAGGAATGATCCTTTAAAGTCATGCCATCCAAAAGGCGAACATGCTCCTAGGCTAAATTAACTGTCTTCCTTAGATCATTAATATACATCGTTATCTTACACCGCAATTGTCTTTGTTGTGCACATGACTATAAGGGCATCAGGTGTGTAAGAAGCCATCCATGAAAGAGAAACTCGCTCAAGATTGCAATATTTCAGACTTAGAACTCTATCTTGTCCAATTATGAGACTATCACAAACTATGAAACTTTTGAATATTTTATTTTTAGTGCGTCCTTATCCCTTTGGATATAATATATAAATATTTTCTATAACTGCTATGATTCAAAACGGAAACTACTGAGTACGGCCTACATTATTAGATGCAATGCACCTAGACGTTATGGACGCAAATCAACAGTACAGTGTCATAGAACTTTGCAAAGAATAAATGTGGTTGCCCTTGTTACATCCATGTCTTGTCCCAACAGAGAGGAGTAAGATTAAAGTATCGTTAGCTTTATGTAACCAAGATTAGAATCCACGTGTTGTCCCATTAGAGAGGCACTAACTAATAAGATGTCATAAAGTTAAAGTGGCGGCAGCTTTTATGTAGCCAGCTATAGAAAAGTAACAGGACGTGCATCACGATCAGTGTTTTTAGGTAATTTGATAAATTTCTTATGAAAAATCATGTTTCATAATTATGATCACGGAATTTTATTAACTTTGAAGTGTTTTTTTAAGGTAATTTGATAAATTTCGTTATGAAAAATGATGTTTCATTAATATGATCATGGAATTTTATAAAATTTGAAGTAATATGAAATGTATTAGGATGAATGTTTTAAAGATAATGTGACGAATTTAATGAAAAAAATAATGATTTTGACATTAAAATTTTATAAAGATTTCGAATTTTAATATGGGAGATGAATTTTTAATCTCCTTCGGACTGAATTAATATTTAAAATAATGTTATATAAAATTTTTAACAAGTTAAATTTATAATATAATGGAGTGGGTTAATTTGGGAGTAATCTTCTCTTCAGAGTTTATTTTTTGACATGTTTTTGGGTAGTTAGTTTTTAAGTTATCTTTTTGATATGTTTTTAGGTAATTAGTTTTTAAATTATAAGTTAAATTAGAATTCTGATAGATTTTCTGAGTATTTGGATTAATTTAAAATAAGACAAAAATTCTATAATACATAAAACTTTGATCAATATAAAACTCAAACTACCCTGACCTGATTCAAATCTATTTACTCCCAAATTAACATACTCCATTTATAATCTCGACAATCCGTTAAAACCTAACCCCACGGTACACTAATAGCCTATTCCGTATTGTACCTTGTAAGACACTGCACTAAAGAACTTTGCTGACGTCAACAAAATATGGAATTCATTCAGCCGTTTCAGTGGATCAAAGTTGTTTTCTTCTATGGATTTATCCACAGTGACATAATTATAAATAAAGATTAATGGTTTTCATAGTGTCTACGTAGTATTTTAAATTCATGTGCCTTCGCTCCTAAGATAGATAACGTATCGGAAGAATATATTCTGTGGCCCTCTGATATATTCTTTTATATTAACGCAAGCTTTGTTACAGAATCTCTCTTCCTATATCTGAGTCCGCTCCATCGAAACTAAAATTAACGAGCACAAAGTTATGAGAAATTTTACGGCGCCTTATGATGCAAGTAACTCTTCACTATGGGAGACGCCACTTCCATACGTGTTGGGCGGAGCGATTATAATTATGGCTCTGATAGTCTTTGCTTTAAGCGATCTGCTTTGCTCCCGCCGGGAGGACTCTGATAATAATGATCAAGTAAGTACGATCAGATTAGGG
>SNQJ01S0021230.1:31540-42831 GCA_010110895.2 Picea sitchensis | reverse complement strand
AAAGTTAAAGTGGCGGCAGCTTTTATGTAGCCAGCTATAGAAAAGTAACAGGACGTGCATCACGATCAGTGTTTTTAGGTAATTTGATAAATTTCTTATGAAAAATCATGTTTCATAATTATGATCATGGAATTTTATTAACTTTGAAGTGTTTTTTTAAGGTAATTTGATAAATTTCGTTATGAAAAATCATGTTTCATTAATATGATCATGGAATTTTATAAAATTTGAAGTAATATGAAATGTGTTATGATGAATGTTTTAAAGATAATGTGACGAATTTAATGAAAAAAATAATAATTTTGACATCAAAATTTTATAAAGATTTCGAATTTTAATATGGGAGATGAATTTTTAATCTCCTTCGGACTGAATTAATATTTAAAATAATGTCATATAAAAATTTTAACAAGTTAAATTTATAATATAATGGAGTGGGTTAATTTGGGAGTAATCTTCTGTTCAGAGTTTATTTTTTGACATGTTTTTGGGTAGTTAGTTTTTAAGTTATCTTTTTAACATGTTTTTGGGTAGTTAATTTTTAAATTATAAATTAAATTAGAATTCTGATGGATTTTCTGAGTATTTGGGTTGATTTAAAATGAGACAAAAATTCTAAAATACATGAAACTTTGATCCATATAAAATTCAGACTACCCTGACAGGATTCAAATCTGTTTCCTCCCAAATTAACATACTCCATTTATAATCTCTACAATCCGTTAAAACCTAATCCCACGGACATTAATAGCCTATTCCGTATTGTACCTTGTAAGACACTGCACCAAAGAACTTTGCTGACGTCAACAAAATATGGAATTCATTCAGCCGTTTCAGTGGATCAAAGTTGTTTTCTTCTATGGATTTATCCACAGTGACATAATTATATATAAAGATTAATGGTTTTCATAGTGTCTACGTAGTATTTTAAATTCATGTGCCTTCGCTCCTAAGATAGATAACGTATCGGAAGAATATATTCTGTGGCCCTCTGATATATTCTTTTATATTAGCGCAAGCTTTGTTACAGAATCTCTCTTCCTATATCTGAGTCCGCTCCATCGAAACTAAAATTAACGAGCACAAAGTTATGAGAAATTTTACGGCGCCTTATGATGCAAGTAACTCTTCACTATGGGAGACGCCACTTCCATACGTGTTGGGCGGAGCGATTATAATTATGGCTCTGATAGTCTTTGCTTTAAGCGATCTGCTTTGCTCCCGCCGGGAGGACTCTGATAATAATGATCAAGTAAGTACGATCAGATTAGGGTTTGGTAGCGAATCAACTGTCGAGCATGGCAGAAAGAGCGAGATGAGGGAGATTTATGCGCCAAATTATTCAGGCGATAAGGAGGAAAAATTAATTGTGATTATGGCCGGTGATGAGCTGCCGAGCTTTATCGCGATGCCCACATCTGTGTCTGCGAAATGAAAGCGCGAGAAGGTTCTGTGTGCAGATCTCTTTGAGTCTGTAATGCTATGAAATAACAGTTTTGGCTATGTATATACAAATTTGTAATCATAGATTGATGTTTCTGTTCAGACTTCCTTAGGTTTTTAAAATCTGGATCAAAGAGGATTGCAGAATACAAATGGTATTTGGATTAGCTATTCTGGATTTTATTTTACTTTTATGTCGGCGTTTATTGAAACAAATTGTTACCTCGGTTCTCTTAATGCCATAAGGGTAACTATTGATTTGGCAGGAGCAATGAAACCTCCCCCGGGGCTCACATTAAGGTTAATGGTGTCATTTCCCAGCATGGCAGGTGGGAGCTCTTTACCAACTTCACGTGGTGTACGTTGCAAAGGAGGCTGTTGACAGGGTTTGCTTCTTTGGAGGAATGATCGCCAGTGAGCTTCAACCTGGTGATGAGAGGAACTTGAATAAGCACCTCATTCTCAAAATAACAGTTGGGCGGTGAAGAAACGATATGGATGTAGTATCAAGATCATGCTTTGTTATTTTACTACAGAGAGCCCATTTTATGTTATTTGGTATTAGGAAGCGAATTGGAATACAAAATTAGGTTTAATGCATTTATATTTAGTTATTAAAATTTATGTGTGAATTTGATAAAAATATAGTGTAAAGTTTATTGAATTTTTTTTAGAGAGTTTTAATTAAATATTTTTTCATTATATTTTTAATTGTTTAGTGAATTATTATGAATTATAAAAATGTTTAGTGAATTATTGGAAATCATAATTTTTTTTGGTTAATTGTGCTTAATAATCATGTATACAGTTAATAAAGTATATATTCTTAAAAATGATATCTTACCATTTATATAAAATATAAAACTCAATTAAAAAACCCCTCTTCTCTCTATCTTATATGTTACCCTACCTTTTCATGGTTCCTTTTCTTCCTATATTCTTTAATTTCTCCTCAAATCTCTCTCATATATCCTCAAATCTTTCCCTTATATTCTTTAATTTCTCCTCAAATCTCTCATTCTTATATTTCTTTTATGACTTCCTATATCTTTTTCTTATATCCTCAAATCTCTCTCTTATGCCTTCTTATATATCTTTTCCTGTATCCTCAAAAATCTCTCTCTTATATCCTTTTTATAGCTTCATATATCTTTTTCTAATTTCCTCAAATCTCTGTCTTATATCCTTTATATCCTTTTTATGGTTTCCTATATCTTCAAACTTTTATTTTATTTTTTTCATTTCCCATTTTTAAATATTTTTAATTATTTTTATTTATCTCTTTCATTCAAAATTTTATTTTTTATAATCTTTTCAATACCTATTATTTTCATTTTATTTAATCTTAACTCCAACCTACTTTTCTTTATCATTCCTATAACTGATTTGCCCATAACAATGAGTAGGTTGTCCACTCAACTTTTAGAAAACCAACACATAATAAAATATTTTGAAAATACAAACACTAAAAAAAAATCAAATTAACCCTTCAAACAATAAAAAATAAATAAATACATAAAAAATAATAATGCATATTTTAAAGAAGCACCTCTAACTATTTAACAGCATGATATATCACATCTTCCACCAACTATTTATATCGTTGTATATATATAGTTCATACACTATTTATATCGTTGTATATATATAATTCATACACTATGGCTTGGTTGCATCCCATGTCTAAAAAAAAATAATGCATGTTTTAAAGAATCACCTTTAACTATTTAACAGCATGATATATCACATCTTCTACCAACTATTTATATCGTTGTATATATATAATTCATACACTATTTATATCGTTGTATATATATAATTCATACACTATGGCTTGGTTGCATCCCATGTGTGGTAGACTTAAAAATATTGTTTATCATGATAATGTGCATTGTATAAAATATTAAAATTGTTGGTATGTAAAGGTTATTTGGTTAAATTTATTTATTAAACAAAAATATTTAAAGATAATGTTTATCATGATAATGCTCATTGCCTAAAATATTAAAATTGTTGGCATGCAAAAGTTATTCGGTTAACTTTATTTATTAAACCAAAATTACATAGGTGAATCGTTAGAAATTCTTAAAATTCTTAATATTTAAAGATTATTTGGTTAGATTTATTTGTTAAACTATTATATAACTAATTATCATTATTATGAAATGTTTGTATATATTTAAGTGTCGAGTTTCACAACTATGACCCTTATGTTAATGGTCATATTGAAAAGGGAGTGGTGCCCCTTGTTTGCGTCCTAGCATAATGGTCGATTGGTTGTAATGTGAATATACTTTACAGTGCCCCTTTCACATGGCTTCCCAAAATACCCATTATTAAATCAAATACATTAACATATTTTCATCTACTTAACCCATTTCATATGCCTTCCTAAAAAGGCTCATTACTACTTGTCATATATCCTTAACATCTATGCATCTTGGAATTGTTTATATGGCACAAATATCTATCTATACAAATATTATTATCCCATATTGTTTTAGAGAAATGGTCCATCACAACATATAACTCCAATATATCATATGCATCTTGTTCACAATGACTTGTGTGGTCCACTTTCTCCTCCTTCCTTTTATGGCTGCAATTATTTCTTAACTTTCATTGATGAATTTTCGAGACGTGCTTGGGTTTACTTCTTAAAACTTATTTTTGATATTTTTTGGCCTACAAGGCCCTTGTAGAAAAGAAATATGGACATCAAATTCAAAGGTTAAGAAGATATAATGGAGGTGAATATGTGAACAATAATTTTACAAGTTACTGCACTACACAGGGCATCCAAATGAAACACATTGTTCCATATACACCACAGCAAAATGGTGTTGCTGAGAGAAGGAACCACACATTAAAATAAATGGCTAATTGTATGATCCAATCTAAGAGATTAAGTCTAAATCATTGGGAAGAAGACATCAACTGTGAAAATTATATAGTAAATTTCACTCCCACAAAGGCTCTTAAAAATATACACTAGAAGAAGATTAGACTAAAATTAAACCAAATGTAAGTCACTTCCATGTATTTGGTAGTATAGCATGGGCTCACATTCCTAATGAATAAAGGAAAGCATTACAACCTAAAAGTGAGAAGTGTATATTTGTTGGTTATTAGGAAGATGTCAAAGGTTATAGACTTCTTCAACCACATTGTAATGAAATTATTATTAGAAGAGATGTTAAATTTGATGAAAATCTCTTGGCGTGTGAGCCTAATTCAGAGATTGTGCCTTCTTCGACCTACGAGCCATCTTCAATATTTGTACCTTTTTTCGGCCTGCGATCCATCTTCAGTGTTTGTGCCTTCTTATGTTCCTATTCTAGTTTCTTCTTCAAATGATGATAGTGCGGATGAAAATCCACCTTCCCTTACTCACCTTCCTCCAGATGAGTCATTTGAACTTGATACAACATTAGCTCCATCACTTCCTAGATGGGTTCTTTCAACATGAGAAGTAGTTGGTGATCTTGTCGATGATCCTTCAGATTAGTATCGGACACATTCAGAGTTCCAACGAGCCTCTTCTCTTTTGGATCAACTTTCAGAGACTCATGATACAGAAACAATATCCTCTTATACTTGACTCATACCCGTCCCGATCTTTCCTTTTCTATTGGTTTTGTTTCTCGATATATGCAAAGAACCCATGAAATCCATTGGAAACCAATTAAAAGGATATTTCTCTATGTCCATGGTATAGTTCAGTTCAGAGGGGACTCCTTTATTGGTTGGTTTCACTGATTCAGATTGGGTGGGTGACCCTGATATTTGGATGTCTACTGCAAGTTATGTTTTCATCCTTGGTTTAGGACCATTCATTTGGGTCTGTAAGAAACAAAAAGCTATTTCACTTTCTTCAGCAGAAGGAGAGTACCAAGCATCGGTAAATGCAAGTTAGGAAGTCTTGTGGCTTCAATTGATCCTTTCAGAGTTTGGATTCGAGAAACATCATCCAACCAACCTTTGGTGCGACAATCAGAGTGCTATCAAGCTCGCCAAATACCCTGTTCAACATCAACGCAAAAAACACATCGAGCTACACATGCACTTCATTAGAAATATCATTCATGATCAAGTTATTGAAATTCTCTTTTTCCCTACACAAGATCAAGTTGCATAATTTTTCACAAAGTCTCTTACAGAAGTAAAGTTTTCCAAACTTCGATGTATGTTAAGAGTTCAAGAATTTTTCATCAAGGGGGGATAGGCTCTAATGCCTCCTTCCTTATCCTATTGTTTCACTATTGTAAATCCTTCAATCCTATCCCAAGTTGTACTTAAGTGGGGATGTTAGGATATTTAGACACTTAAGATTTAGTTAAGATATACTTGGTCTAGTGTATCGTTAGGTAAAAGTTTGTTTCTTAGTGTGTTTCTTTAGTATGCATTAGTATGCATTTGTAGTTAGGAAATCCAACGGTCACAATATGTTCCTGATATAGAGTGATCTGATGGTTCATACTCTCCTCGATATTAACGACCATTGATTTGTTGTTTAACACCTGATTGGTCCATGATATCCATTTAAAGAGCATGGAGAGCCATTTGTCGATGATCTATTGTGAGAAACTCTATTGTAAAATCTCTCTGTAATATTTTTATTTTGCATTAATAAGCTGCTACAAGTGGCCGCGTTGGTTGGGGCCGTGGATGTTTCCTCGTAGGGGTTTTACCAGGTCAGAACATTAGTGTGTTGATCTTTGATATGGTTTTGTGAGTGGTTACTGAAGGCATTCATCCTCGGTTGGAATACCAGTGTTGTCTAACATGGTGGATTGGTTACAGTGTGAGTATGTTTGTTGCTCAATCTCACCCCCTCCAAACTTGCTTAAGAATAAAAAGGAACTCCCAATAACAACAAATAATATTACTAAGTTAGATAAACTAACATGTGTGTGTATTGCAATTGTTTCTATGACATAAATAACTCTCCATACAAAAATTAATATCCCACATTGGTTGAGAGAAGTGGTCTAGGGAAATGTATAAGCTCCAATGACATTGGTTGAGAGAAGTGGTCCATAAAAATATATAATTTCAAATATACCATGATCTTTAGGCCAATTGAGATATCCACAAGAGAGTGGTTCCTCTTATTTAAATAACTATTGTTTTGTTGTAATATAACTATGCTTAATGCTCAACCATTCTCTCTCCTATGTGAAACAAAATTTGCTCAAATATGTGTAAAATAATAAATAATCAATTATTATAATAATGCCATATCCCTACCCGAGTGAGTTAGCTCGAATGGTTAAGTGATGTGAATTACAAATAGGATATCATGGAGAAAAATCTTGAGACATATATATTGAAGAATATATTGTTAGGATTCACTTAATTTCCGCACCAGGTTAGATTTCCAAAAATGAAGTCGATCATTTTACCTCCCATACTATCATCCAAATGAGGGGTTTCCAAAAATGTGTATTCCATGAAAAAAGAAGAAATAAAAAAATATCATATCAATAAAATTCCAAAAATAAAGGTCAAGAGAACATTAATTAAATGGTTAATAGTCAAGTGGTTTTTTAAAATGCTTGTAATTATTAAGAATGTATGCAGCTATCAATTTAAAGAACATGGTTTTTGGATGATGCTATCTTAAGTGTTCTCTTTTTATTATTATTTGAAACATATGATTTTTATGTGGATTATGTAGAAATAGAAAACCTATGAAAATGAGGAAGTTCATTCAAATGAAAAAGGAAATATATGTGTCTTCAAAATTAAATGAAAAAGGACATATATGTGTCTTCAAAATTAAATGTAGAAGTTGGTTTTGGAGGATGGGTACTAATGGAGGAAATAGAAGATGGAATTACTTATAATTATCCCTCATCATTCTTGGTATCGTTAATGCCATCATGGATGGACTATTTTCAGTATGTAGACATTATATAGTATGTTGTACAAAATATGGTTCAACGGGGATTGCATATTTTTGTGTTATCATTGTGAAACAAGAAGGGGTTGGATACCATTTATTGAATATAATATTTAGGGTAGTTAATGAATTAATGTATAAAATATTGTATGTTTGTTGTAACTTAGTAATAATGAATTTGTCTAAATGTTTTATCGATTTATTTATGAGATATTATAGATACTTAGAAAGTGATAGATAAATTTCATTTATATCAAATTCTATAACTTACTACATTTTGTATATTTATCAAGATATTCCATCCTATTGTTGGAAATGGGTTATGAGTTGTTATATTTGATGGTTATCCTAGACGTTTTATTAGAACAAACTCAAGTGAATGATGTTTGAGTAAAGAGGGGAAGAGAATGGTCTATACTCGTCGATATTATAAGCCCACATGTTAATGACTTTAACACCTAATTCATTGATCTTAAATACTTACCAACATTGTGAATAAAAGACTCATTTTTTCAATTGGTACCCTACATCAATGAACCCTCGAAGTTTCTTGGTGAGAGGGAGTTTTCCTCCTCTATAAATATATTTTTCAATGACATAATCTAAGAAGGGATCGATAATGCAATATTTTTTAATTTGCAATTGTATTATTGTTATTAATGTTGAGTCACTTGGTTAGGAGAAATGTTTGATGTTTTAATATAGTTGCATGATTTTTTTTTCTCTACATTTTTTATTGAGTATAACGAAAAATCAAATTTCCAACCCTTGGTATGATAAAGAGTGTAAAATTACTAGAAAATCCATCAAAGAAACCTCATCCTTAGAAAACAAAAAAATAAATAATTAAAAATTCTTAATCAAAAGAAAAAAAAAAGAACGACATGACATAAATAAAAAGAAGAAGAAGATTTTACACCTTTCTAAATGCGATCTTAAAAAATTCTAGAGGGAAATTCTAACACAAAAAAATTTAAAGAAAATAATACAATTTCCTTGAGGGATTGGAATTCATACCTTAAAAAACCTTATGAATCCTCTAATGTCATGGACAACATTCAATTATTTATTACTAAAAAACATATTTTTGTGTTGGAAGATATAGTTTGAAGTCAAATGGCCTGAAAAGGGGAAGGATAAGGTCATTGAATGCTATCAAACAAATATCCTAAAAGTTGGAGGATCTATCCTTATCCCTCACATTAACAAGCCATTCAACTTGGAAATCAAACAAGGTTTCTCTATGAGATGGACTCAAAGGATCATCGTCCCTATTTCTAAAAGAAGTGATAAGAAGAATTCTTTGAAATATATGTAACATTGACCTTCCTAAATTGTTAACTTAAAAAAAATATGGAGATTTAGGAAAGCTTATTTCCAATCCTTTCGATCATAAATTTTTTTTTATAAAGAAAACCAATTAATAATTTAATTCCTTACCATTTTTATTAAGTTTTGATTGACCAATGTCAGTTTCAATGGATGGCCTTCATCATCGTCATCGTCATCATCATTTTCATTTTCCTTATCCTCATCATTATCTTTGACATCGTCATTGTGGAATATCACCATTGGGATTTTACACTAAGAAATTTTTTTCTTAATATTTCATTCTCAAATATAGTTTTATAAATCTATACAACAATCATTATAAAATTTATAAATACAAAACTATATATTTAAATATCTAAACAATATCTTGTGAACATGTGGGAAAAGGTCTGATGTTTTCTATGATGAGTGAGGGTATGATGAGTGAGGGGGTGTGGATTCCACCCAATAAGGATGGGAACCATTACAAACATCAAACATCCTTCCAATTCGAGTCCATGTCCACCATAAGAGGTTAAAAGAAATATCAATAGTTTGACAACGAGTTCCTAATTTTACTATAGCTCTATGTCTCTCTCTCCTATGAATATAGTAGAACGTGTTTCTTTCCTCTTCCTCGAAAACACCCTTATCAATATTAAATAATTAGTATTTATTTGGAAATAATGTTTTAATATGATTTTATTTAATATCATGTTATTTATTTTTATCTTTTCCAATAGAAAATTTGCTCAATTGTATTAGTGAAAATATACTTTTTTACATCTTGAAAACCCCACAGATTCTCATAATAGTACTAGTCCATAAACCATGTTCATAAACAAATTCAGATACATCCCGAGAAAGTCTCCAGAGATGAAAACCAACAGGTAGGCTGCAAAAAGAGATACCACAACAAAAACCAGAAAATAAGCTAAACCAGAAGCCACATGCCGCCAAAGGACCTCGAAGTGTTTACCCAACACCGCACACCCCCAAAGGACCTCAAAGTGTTAATCAAAACACTGAACGCCCCCAATGTGGACCTCAAATATTTGGTCAAATACCTCTTGTTGCCAAGGAGGAAGAGGTCAAGAGGATCCAAAAAAATCGAAGAGAAAAGAAGAAACCGGCCGCAAAAAACCCCCGAAGCCACCACCACCACAAAACTTCATTGCTAATCACCATCACGCACCCATAATCTATCCCTCGAACACACGAAGGTTGCCCGAAAATAAAGCGGAGCCTCACCAGTTCAGGCAGACGCAGGCTCAGGGAACCATTCCCGAAACTCGGACCTAAGCAACGGCCTCAACCCCTAACAACTTCCCCAGGGAATCTGTCGCTAACCGCTAAAGGATCGCGCACCCATACACGACATAATGATTCTCCAGACCGTAAAGACCGCGGGGTTTGAATCCTCTACTTCCACCATCTGTTGACCCTCGAAACGCCCATGCCCACTCACCCTAGAAGGGTCTTATGCTCCGACTCGCCCTTCACAATGGAGGCAATGAATGCGGGTAACGAAACCTAGCCACAGAGCCCACAGAGCCAGAAACCTAGCTCCACAAAGTATTACTTATTTTTATCTATTAATGTTGAATATCACCATTATCATTTTACACTTATCTGTCTTTCTTCATATTTCATTCTCAAATATAATTTGAGAAATCTATATAATAATATTACATTTTAAGCTTATATTTCTTTCTTCATATTTAATTCTTAAATATAATTTTTATAAATCTATAACAATATTTATAACATGTATAAATATAAAATTATATACTTAGATATAGACAATATCTTGTATAACATGTATAAATATAAAATTATATATCTAAAAATTTATGCTTAGATATAGACAATATCTTGTGAATGCGTAGGAATAGGTTTTATGTTTTCTATGATGAATAAGCAAATGCGGATGCTACCAAATAATTATGGAAACCATTATAAATCTTACACCTCTTTTCATTTCAATTCTAACTTTACAATAAAAAGTTAATAAAAAATTGAAAATAAGATCGATCATTTGAGAATGAATTCCTACAACTATAACTCTACATCTTTCCCTCTTATGACATTGAATATAGTACACAATAGTTCTTAGCTCATCCGATGTTTCTGCATTGTTACCGTTTGCTCATTTTAAATATACACCAGTTTTAAAAATATAACATGTGTTTATTTTATGCATATTTTATGCATGCTATTTTCATTTAGCTATGTTGATGAATAAAATATAATAAATATTAGCTAGTATATTAAAATTAACATGGATTACAAATTATTAGCTATGTTGATGAGTAAAATATAATAAATATTAGCTAGTATATTAAAATAAACATGGATTACAAATTATTAGCTATTGTTTGCACTCTTTTCGTCGGTGTGTGAGCAAAAAGTGAGTGCTTACATGCCTAGTTGGGCTCTGCTAGTCATGACAGCTGTATGTAAAGAGGTTAGAAAGAAAACAATAGAGATATTAACAAGAATCAAATAAAAACTAAATAAAAACATGAGCATAATAACAAAAAATAAAAACAAATGAAAATGGACCAATATCACCAATATATAGCTTGATCTGATTGATGAAATCCAAAGACACAATGGAGAAAGAGGACTT